>SKCR01038791.1:0-100000 GCA_019454045.1 Zanthoxylum bungeanum | reverse complement strand
CCACTTTCGTAGGGATCACGATTGCATTTAGCGTATGCAACAAGCCTTTAAACCCCTAGGCGGCCCTAGTGGACGAGTTATAGTCTCGTGTGGGCTTACAGCGACGACACCCACAAACGTCATTCATACACAATCATGCAAAAAATATAAAAATAACAAAACATATATCTCGATAGTTACGCATAAATATATCCTCAAAGAAAGCTTATAAATGAAATCAAAGAATCTTCAAAGTACGCAATTGCAACTCGAATCCAAATTCTCGAGTAAATCATCTAAGCTAGACTCACAGTGTGTGTGTGTAAAGGTTCCTTCACAGCTCGACTCATGAGTAAGCCAACTTAATGATTTCGTTTAGAAATTAGAATCGATGGGTCAAACCAACCTAGATATCTCAATTATGCTATGTAATTGCTTTATTTTGTGCTCAGTATGGTATGATTTTTTTTCTTTTCTTGTCTCTTTTTGCTTCTCTTTTTTGCTCTTTTATTTTTTTAATCAACACACCTACCCTTTAAGGTAGCATTTCTCCTCATGGTGGTCCTAATACTCGCCCATGGGTAGCTTCACGCTTATCGGTTATAGGTGGTTTATTTTCTTTCTTTAGAGACATTTTTCTTTTAGCTATACCATACTTCATAACACTAGCAAATCAAGATAGATATCTAAGCAAACGGTCATTCATCGATATGCAATTTCTTCAACTAGTCACATTGTCAACTACTTAAGTTTTACTGTTAAAAACCTGTTTTTAAGTGCTTACGAGTCTAACATAGATCAGTTATTCAAGGCATCAGATAAAAGTAAATTGGGCACTTATCATTTCTAAAATTTCACTCATAAACAAACAATATCATCACAGGATTTATGCTTTACTATCAAAGACTAAAACAATTTTTTTTTTTTTTTCAAAAAATTTAAACAACTAAATAGCAAGTAAACAACATGCACACACCCCCAAACTTAAAATTTGCATTGTCCTCAATGTAAGATAAATATCAAGAGCAAGAGTGAGGAACAACACTACCGTGCATGGAGTTGATCAGACTCTTGCTGGTTAGAATTTGGTTGCACGGGCGTTGTGTGTCTCGTGCTACCTGCATAAATAACATGCAAATATTAAATAGCACACAATAAAATAAAATAAAATAAAAAGTAAGAAAATAATAATAAAAGAAATGCAAGGGTTGCCTCCCCGCTAGCGCTAAGTTTAACGTCTTCAGCCAGACGCAACCACCCAAATGGTGGTCATGGTAGCTTCTTCTTTTGTATCCACTGACTGCTTTGACATGAAAAATATAGCTTAGCGGCTGTGACAGTTTATTAGTTTATTAAAATCCCCCTACTGCTGCTTGGTTATGGAGGATGCAATCTGCCCAATCTGTGTTTCTAAGGACTTCATTGTGGCCTCCATATTTTCCATGTGTGTCTCAATATTATTTAGCCTTGACTCAGTCTTCTCGAATCTCGCTGAAGTACTAGCAACGAACGTGCTCATGAATTCTTCTAAGGAAGATTTCTGCTCATCTTTTCTATAGTCAAAACCAGAAGAAGGCTGCAAGGTATTCTCTGTGTTAGCATATGACAGGTTTGGATGATAACGATTAGGCATAAGATTTCCTCTATAGCTGTTGAAGTTCCGATTGTTCACATATTGGACTTGTTCAATGTTCGGGTTTCCTTCCACTAACTGCATATTTGTAGCTGTCGCTGATTCAATAGATGATACTCGTGGTTTTGTCAGGGCTGATACTTGAGTGGCCAAGGTGGAAATCTGAGCTGTAAGTGCCACAAGAGGGTCCACTTCATAAATCCCAGCCACTTTGGTTACCGTAGCGCGTTCACTTGGCCATTGATAATGGTTAATGGCCATTTCTTTTCTTCCAAAATTGCGCGCTTCCTCAGCTGATTTCCTGAATAGAGCTCCCCCAGCTGCTGCATCAACCACAGTCCTATTCGGACCATTCAACCCATTATAGAACAACTGAATCTGGACCCAATCTGCATAATCATGTTGTGGGCATCTTCGTAGTAAATCCTTAAAGCGCTCCCATGCTTCATACAAAGTCTCAGTTTCCAGCTGCTTAAATACACTGATTTCTGCCCTCAGTTGAGCTGATTTAGCTGGTGGAAAGAATCTCTCAAGAAATTTTGTGGCCATATCCTGCCATGTCATGATACTCCCTGTCTGTATTGATTGCAGCCAATCCCACGCTTTATCCCGTAAAGAGAATGAAAATAAGCGTAGCCTGATAGCCTCTTTACTCACGCCATTTACTTTTATGGTATCTGCGATCTCCAGGAACATCCTTAAGTGCAAGTTGGGATCCTCTACAGCTGAACCCCCAAACTGATTCCTTTGTACCATGTTGATCAATGCAGGTTTTAACTCAAAACTGTTGGCGTTGATTGGTTGATGGGCAATCCCAGAGCATATATCATCAAGGACCGGTTTGAAGTGATCTCTGATTGCCACATGGCGTGGGTTGTTCTCTATGTTTTCACGCTGCCATTGCTTCTTTTTCGATTTTCCTTTCTTTTCTTAGTCTCCTCGCAGTTCTTTCTATTTCAGGATCAAACAGGAGCGAATTGAGACTTGTGGCTTTTCGCATTCAATGAAGCACCAAAAGAAAAATAAAAATCAATAAACAAAAATAAACTAAAAATTAAAATAAAAATAAAAATCTAAATTAAAGCTAAAATTACTTGGTAGTAGTATTAATGTGAATTAACAAACAATCCCCGGCAACGGCGCCAAAAACTTGTTGTGATATTTTTATATCGTACCGCAAGTGTACGGTGTCAAGTTTTAGTATAAATGAGTTTAGAGTGTCGAACCCACAGGGATTGCGTTAACTCGCACTAAGTACTACAATTGATAATCCTAACTTTATTTAGAAAACAATTAATAAAGATTTTTATAAATAAATAAATATAAAAATAAAAATAATTATATAGGAGGAACTAATACGATAGAGATTCTGGGTCCTGATTTCACCTAGCTGTCACCTATGTATTTGTCATACCAATTAATCATTGTTCAGTTATATCATTTATAAGTCAAGATCCTAAAATATTCACTCCCTCTCTCGAGTGCCGAGTGAAAATATTATCAACTATAGACTTTGATATCTCTATAAAAATCCAATAGCTAACAACTCATTACGATTTGTGATTCTATTTTAACGACTTCAAAGGACTACAGATTCTCTCGAATTCTATAAAATCCTAGGTTATATTCTCTAGATCTATTCAAAATCCCCTCTCTCGAGTGATAGATTCTAAACATTCATCATCTTCAATTGTGGCCAACAATCAAGAAGCATTAAACTCAAAAGAATATAAATAATTAATAAAACTTCATTACAAAACTGATAAACAAAATACAAGGTTCAAGCATCAATTACAATCGTTCTCCTCAAAATTAAGGAGTAAATTCATGACAAAAGATAAAACAATAAATAATCAAGCCACGAATTTAATGGAAATCATTAGAGTTTTAAGAAAGAAATAAGAAGATAAAACCCGAATTGAATCTCTTCCTCTCCGGATATTACAGCCTTTGTCTCCTCTTGTCGCTCTTCAATCCTCTCCTTGGATCTCTAAAAATATTTAATTATGTGTTTTGTGCTCTGTATTAGCCTCCTCTTGAGTGTTGGATGTAATGTTATATTTATAGTTGAGGCTGGGAGTCTTAGGATAACATTAGGATTATTAAAAACCCTAAAATCACTTTCCCGGAACGTGTCAGGTCTTCTCGCAGCGCCGCGGCGCTGATCCGTCTGGAAAATGTATGCAGTTTGGCATTCTGGGGGCGCCGCGGCGCTGCCTTTCTCCATTGGCGCCGCGGCGCTAAACTCTCGGCATTTTTGGCTGAGTTTGGGAATTTGTGAGGCGCCGTGGCGCCTGTTCCTCTTCTTTGATAATTGATTTTGTAAACAACAAATGGAGGTCAAAGTTTGCGGCTTGACTTTGCTTTTTTTCTTTAATTCACGCCTGAATTGTTTTTGTAAGCCAATTACTATAAATCAACAATTCCCAAGCTATGGCCCCTTGTTCTTCTTTTTCAGCACTTGGTTGGCGCCATGGCGCTATGAGTTGTGGAATTGGTGGCGCCATGGCGCCATTCTCTCGGCATTTTGTATGGGTTTTGTGCAGCTTCTAGCGCTATGGCGCCGGTTTTATAATATCTTCACCAGTTCTCCCCTATTGTCCCCAAAACACGTGTAATTGTCTCAGGATCCATGTATTAATGCTCCTACAAATAAAAACATAAAATAAACTATAAATGATATTAAATATCTCGAATTATAACAAATAAATAAGCTAAAGATATTGGAATAAGTGGGTATAAACCACACTTATCAGTGCTGTAGCTAACGCGTTAAGTATCCCGCCTGGGGAGTACGTTCGCAAGAATGAAACTCAAAGGAATTGACGGGGGCCCGCACAAGCGGTGGAGCATGTGGTTTAATTTGATGCAAAGCGAAGAACCTTACCAGAGCTTGATATGCCGCGAATCCTCTTGAAAAAGAGGGGTGCCTTCGGGAACGCGGACACAGGTGGTGCATGGCTGTCGTCAGCTCGTGCCGCCCCGAAATGTGGCCTATGGTACGAATGCCATACGTTGGGCCGATTTTCGGCCTAAACGTCATTACATTTTGGACGAAATTTGAATTCTCACCGTAGAATCTTGGTGCGAAGGTCCTCGGTTGCCATTCTACTGGCTCTTTCTTTACAGGACTTTCACAGGTATCTTCCAACTCCCTCATCCATTCTATATTGTTCTTGCACCGGACACAGAGATTTTGCCGATCCTTCCGTTCTTGGGGTGTTTTAATCCTTTCCAGAGCGCTTGGACGATGACAATTCTGTTCTTCATCTAAGACCAACTTGAACTTTGGCAAGTTCATTTTGGTAAGGTCCGAATTGATCATGTTTAATTCCACTGGCTTTGGGAAAGGTTGTCGTCCACCACCATCTTTTTTTCGAACGTTATTCGTCCAAGTTCTATGACATCCTGCAAAACATTCCGAAAAACAAGACAATTATTAGTTGAATGGGACCACGCATTATGCCACTTACAATATTTTTTACCACCGATTTGCTCGGCATTTGGCAATGTGTGGCGGTCGCTCAAACTAATTTGCTTATCTTTATATAATTGATCGAATATGGCATCGATTTTCGTGATATCGAACGAGAAGTACCTACTCTTTTTATCATTTTTTTCTTTGGTTTGGGGTTCAGCCCACGTTTTACAAACGTACGACTTCCCTTTAACCAATTCGGCCAAACATAAGTCGGCTGATTCGATGTCCATTTTGCCTATTTCATAATCGACGCTCCTGTAATAAGTTCATTTGCTGGAATTTTTCATTTGCTTCTCCTCTCTTAATAACTGTTCATAACGCACTATACTAGTAGTGAGTTAGGGGAGATCCCAAAATTCGCGATCTTGAAATTTCTGTTTTAGATCGAAATTGAGACAGCTTTGGACGATTCTCACAAATTCTTTTTCTGGAAAAGACACGTAACATCGGCCTCGAGGCATTTTAAACCTTTGTAAGAACGTCTTAGCCTATTCTCCTGGTAACTGTCTCAAGTTTGCCAAATCGGCCAAGGCTATTTCAGATTCGGCCTTGTAGAATTACGCATGGAACAACTGTTCCGTTTGTTGCCAAATTTCCATCGAGTTGGGCGGCAGACTAACATATCAGGAGAAAACTACTCCTGACAGTGAGCCATGGAATAACCTCAATTTATGGAAATCGGTTGTTTCTCCACACTGAAGGGTAAAATGTCCTATGTGTTTCCTATGCCACGAATATACCACATCGATCCAATCTGGATGTGGCTTCCGATACCTCGGCCGAATTGGCCGTACCCCCAGACTGAATTGATTTTGAAGGATCTCGGTCATCTGTTCTCTCAACATGTCATTGCCATTGAATGACATTGCTATGGGTGGCGGTTGTGGTCCTCTCACAAGTGGGACATAGTCGTGATTCTGCCCCTGAGAAGCCTGGAGACCTTGGGGCAACACCACTTCATGTTGTGCCATATTTGGCCCTTGGTGTAAGTTTGGCCCTAGATGCGAGCCATTGCCCCCAGGACTTATTCCTCCCCTGGAAGTCGTAGGGACAGTGACCCCTTGCGGAGGAATATTGCTCGGACCAGCCTCTTGACTGCTTGGTGCAGGAGGAGGTGTAGTCCACGGTAGGGTTGTCCCCCCGTTTACACATTTGGCCATTAACTCGTTTAATGAGCTTAAGTGTTTGGCCATATTTTCATAATGTGAGTTACTAGTCGAAGTAAACTTATCTATGATATGAGCATTTTGGAGCCTAACCTGCTCGACAACATCCTGCGTGAATTCACCGAACAATGCGCGAACCGCGTTAGGGCTGAGCTCTCGCACATGTTCATATCGACTAGCGTCTGCCAGACCCTCGAAATGGCCCACTACGGCTGGAACGTGGGGCTGGTTGGTTTGCTCCAGTCCTCCTTCCTCCGTACTTAAGCCAGTTTGAGTGTTTCTTTTCGGAGGCATTTCCACTTTTTACACCAATTCTCCCACTGTGGTCGCCAAAAACTGTTTGCGCAATTTTCTGCCTGAAGAAAAAAACGTGTAAGGTTCAAACCTCCTGAGACAAAGTCCCAGCAAGGGGTGTTTGATTAAGTGAATAAGCCTCCAAGGGGCACAAGCACACAAATTATAGTCCTAAAAATTATGAAATTATGAAATAATAAATAATAAGATGCTCGTTTGAGTCTTCATTTGATCGAGGTCTTTTCTCTTCGCATGAGTGAGCCTTTTATAGTGGAATTTGTAAACTGCTCGGACGGTTTCAATCCGTAACTTCCCTGCAACTGCTGGGTCATGTCTCCAATCGTTGAGTTGTGCGCCATAAATGCCTGATCGTGGAGGGAAATGTCTAACTGCTGTAATCGTGGGATCAACTGCAGTATGTGTTCGATCGTCATGAGTCATTTGTCGTTCTAATCGCTGTTTCGGTCGTCCTAAGTCCTTTGTCGTTCTAATCGCTGTGTCATCTGGTGATTGCTCCGATCGCTCTTCCCTTCGTCGCCTTGCTTGCCTTTGTCCTTTACTCCTTCGCTCTAGGGCGATTTCGCTCTAGGGTGGCTTTCTTTTGTCAACAATTATCCTGAATTAAAAAATCTCTTATAAAGATATAATGATTGATTCCAAGAGTTTCAAGATTTATTTAAATTGAAATTTTATGTAAAAAATCTAAATTGATAGATACATTTATATTATAACCATCAAATAATTAATATGTGAAGGATGTTCTCCTAACATTTTTTTCTTTTTGGATTTAAAATTTTATTACATTTTATTTTGCTCTAATATATAAACAGTTGCAGTTAACAATTTAAAAATTGTAAATAAATTGAATTATTAAATCGTAAACAATTGGGGTTGGACAAATGAAAATATAATATTATTTTTTGGATGCATGTTAATGTATGTATATGTAGCAAGCTTGAATGTGCCATCATCATCATTAAAACAAAAGGAAATAATTGTTTTTAAGTTCATCCACGTAAATGTATAAATATAATATAACATTTTTTTGGATAACCGGGCTGTTCGGGCCAGATTACGCGCATCTCGATTAATTCCTGGGACCTGTGCCCCGTGCTTTCAGAAGATTCCCAACACAGATCAGGGTAAGTCGCTGGCTTTTCACATCAGGAGACATGGCCCCAAGGAAATACATCTAGTGAGATTCGAACATTGAACCTGAGAGGGAGCAAACCACTCAAGCCCAAAGCATTTACCACTGAGGCAATCCCTTGGGGTTAAATATAATATAACATCAATTCAAGCAAAATCAGAATAGTTGGACATGAAGATAATGAACATGTGCAAAATAAATAAATTAAAATATTAAAATTGCTTTTAATATTGGTGGCTTGGTGTACAAAATAAAATGTCCATAGAAGCAGTCACTGTGACCAGAAGACAGGACATAGTCAGAAAAATAGTTTAATCAGACACATTTAAGCCACATATAAACTATAATATAATGTTAAAATTTAGATAACAATATAAAACATCACAATTGTAATATTAATGATATTTTTTTTTTTTTTTTGAATGGTTGAAATTTCAGCCGCAAACTACCTCTTTTGGGTTTAAGCGGAGCAGGTAAAACTCCCGACTATCTTAGACTCTTACAAGAAGCGCGCTCCCTGGATTCGAACCAGGACCTTAAGGTGAGATCTTGAACCCTACACCACCAAACCACGCATCTTGAGGTCAATATTAATGATATTCAATAATAATAAATCTACTTATTAAAATTGTCATCGACAAGATTTCATGTGTTAATTGACAAATCTCCCTTATTTTAAGCTCTCTACAAGCCTTGCATGAATGATAAAGAGTGTAGTAAGGGTATCTAACCATATAAAGTTTAAAAAGAACTCCACAGCCTTTACTTCAAAAATAACTTTTTCAATCTTCCATCAGCTTAACTTCAGTTCCAAACAAGCCAAATAAAAAGGGCATTTTGACTTGATATATAAAGCCAAGCCATACCATACATGCACTTATATTTTGCATTTCCATGCATAAGCTGCAATAAATGAAAATTTTGCATCTAACAACTTTTAATTTGGAGACTTCCCATCTTGAGAACCAGAACCAAAAGGAACTCATTTATGTTGATTACAGAACTGACAAAAATGAACAAGGAAGAAAATCCCGACCATATCTACGTGTGAACCTGTTAAACTCGAATTCACTCAAGCTCTAGCACATTACTTCCTCTGATCCTGTGCGATATATTCATGTAGCTGTGCTCGTGATCTGTGTTCCGATACAAAAACTTCCAACAAGTGGGAGACCACAAATGAACAAATATAACTAATCTGAATTTTGATGGAGATGGCAAAATATTGCATATTGCTAGTTTTTCTAGCAAATGTCATCTGAAAATTCAACAGTTCACTAATCTAGATGGTGCCTTTTAGAGCCTCAAATATCTTTACCTCAACAAAAACACTAATTTCTCCGCAGCTATCTCCCCTGTACCAAGTTAAGAATGGATAAAAGACCAATTAATCTCAGATGGTATCCTAAACTGCTGAGAATGGGACAGACTTGTTACCATTCGGGATACAATCAGTACTTGGTGAACATATACATTAGCTGCCAGCCTGCAAGTCCAAGACACGAGAAAAGCATTAAAAAGATACAATGTGAGGAATAAAAAAAAAAGTGCAACTCAATATCAATCCTTTGTAGATGGTAGTTCAAATAAAATTACAAATAGATTTTCAAAACGATCACAACCACCAAATTAAATCAACTAGAAACATAATAAACAACTTGCAACTCATAAATACCAGGATTCAAAATCTAGTTTACAATGTACATAAAGAAAAAAGGTATTAAAATGTAAACAAAGAAGCACAAAATCAAACTCTATCCCAAAAATACCACATCTTGTTCACAAACATGTCAAAGATCCTCCTATTCATTTCCATCCAAATAGCCCGAAAGATGATTACGTGACATAAAGTAGCATCCATTTCCCTCCTTGAAATACACAGTTCTCAATGAATTTATTTTTAAAGCTATAAACTGTATTAAAAGATGAAGCAATAAGCGTTACATCTGTACTGTGGACCTGTTGTCCACAAAATCATTAAAAAACCAGGGGAAAACCAAAAACCATATAGAAACAATCCAAGGAGATTTACAACAAATGCCTGACACCACTAAACAAAGCCGAACCAACCTCTGAATTTATCCCGAACCCCCTCCCAATTTAGCTGAATGAAGAAAAAGTACTACAATAAATGAACATTGAAATACATAAGAGCATAACCGCTCACTTCAGTCTTGCTTCCCTAAAAATTGTGCCATAACATACCAATTATGCTATTGGAACCTGGAAGTGAGCCTTTGGCAATACTCACTAAATGCGTAACAGCAATTCCCATTAAACACTCTAGCTATAAGTTCCAGGCACAAAAAATGCTCCCATAGCTTGCATCAAAAGAAACTTTAAAGGCATTTTAGACAAAATTTTATACATTCCTGGTCACTAATCAAAGACAGCACTTCATGGGTACCAAAATGACAAGGTTCTTACATTAAGTTTATTGACATAGTACAGCAACATGATACAACCACCAAAATAATAAAGAACATGTACAAAATTCTTACTGCTAACTTATTTGCAGTCCAAGCTGATGTGTGGCATTTGCTCATGAGTCACAATGATGGGAAGACCTCGCTCCATGAATGGGTATACAGAGTAAAGCAAGTGGTTTGACTGCCTTTCTTTTAAGCCGCCACTGGAATATCTGAATTCGCTCTCAAAGGAATTGCTTTCTTCAGGGATGGAAAACCCAAGTTCAGGCCCTCTGATGCCCTTTGCATAATGCGAAAGGCTTCATTAGGCATCCCAGCCTTCAAAAGGCAAGATGTCAACGAATTAACAGTAATGTCATCTGGGGCACAACCAGTTGCCAACATCTTATTGAAAATGCTAATAGCCTCAGCCATTCTTCCCTTCATACAATGCCCAATAATTATAATGGTAAATGTCACTTTATCAGGTTTGCATCCCTTCTCCTCCATCTCCGCAATAATCACATTTGCCTCGTCCACATTGCCAGCCTTGCAAAACCCATCAATCACAGGGTTGTACACAAACGGTTTCGGAACAAAATTACACCACTTCAATTGCCTCAAAAAATTTCGTGCGTCATTTAGCCTATTCTCCTTGCACAAAGCATTAATAAGAATAGCATAAGTATACACATTTGGGGGCAGGTTTCTTCCATTCATCTCATCCCAAAGGGTTAAACCCTGATTCAGCTGTCCATTTCGACAATATCCATCAATTAATGAACTGAAAGTAACAACGTCAGGAAGGTAACCAAAAGAAAGCATCCTCTCACGCATGTATTCAGCTGAAACCATGTTGCCAACCTTACCAAAGCCATCAATAAGAGTATTGAAAGTTATTGCAGTGGGCTTAATGCCAGAACTATTCATCTCATCATATATACTAGAAGCCTCCTCCATCTTACCTAGCTTGCAATAACCGGATATAACTGATGTATAAGTCACATCATCTGGTGAAACTTCTCTTTTAAACTTAATTTCCTTCAATAACTCATGCCCTCTAACTACCTCATTAACTCTACACAACCCATTTATAAGAGTGTTATACGTAACAACATCCGGAGAACAGCCAAAACTCCTCATATCATAGAAAAACTCAAAAGCCTTATTAACTTCTCTGATTCTGCATAAACCTCGAATCAGAATATTGAAAGTCCAAGAATCTGGCTGAGAATACAATCTAAAATGCTCTTTAAACATGTAAACAGCATCATCCACTTTATTTTGCTTGACCAACACGTTCAACAAGCCATTGTACACCAATGTACTCATAACAGCTTCACCAGGCCGAAACTGAGAAAGCAATCCCTTAACAATATCACACTTTCCGGCTCTTATACACGACGAAACAAAAAACTGTATCATCGGACAACCGGGCAAATGACCATCACTCTTCATATGATCAAATACCACTTTAGCCGAATCATGTAGACCCACTTCGCACAAAGATCTTATGAGCAAGTTGTAAGTCTTTATAGAATGACTAAGATTCAGATTCACTCTACTGAACTCCAAGAACTTCAGTCCCAGGTTCGGGTTATTTAACCGTTTAATTACCTCAAATGAATTCAAAGCATCCAACTTCTCACACAAATAATGAGCACAAGTATCGGACAAAAAATTGGAACGAAGTAATAGAGTACACACAACTTTAACAAACCAGAACTCATTGCTAGACCTATAATTTACCTCTCTTTCATTAAAGGCGCGAGAACCTCCATTGGCGAGGCCGTGAAAATGGGCAATGGCGGCAATCGTGGAGGCCCGAACCCTCAAGGGACGGATTGTGAAGAACAGGAGGGTCATCGGTAACCCCACGCCATTTGCAGCAGCCTCTGACTTATGCCCACGAAACTCTATCGAATTGAATCTTCTTTCAGGATAACCAATGGATTTATTAGAATTCGAAATGGGTAGATCGTTAAGGTCTTTATTCTTCATGGAGATGATGAGAAACTAATTAAATAAACCATCACAAAGAGGCAAAAAAAAGGAGGTGACTTAGTAATTATTCACCCAAAATAAGTAAAACCCAGATATATTTTCGACCATTTAATGATAAAAATGGATTAAATTTCGTAGTACGGGATGTTCATGTGATGGTGGCAAACAGAGACTGCTAATGGTTTGCGTTAGGGTTTTCAGTTGCTTTGGTGACCTCGGTCACCGCCCTGTCAAGGGAGAGTTACTCATTACAATGGCTGGGCTCTTAGCGATTGTATTTTGGGCCCACTGCTTACTAAAGATGGGCCGGAATGAGACAGACCACAGAGACCCAAGACGTTAGTATTGGATACGGATAATATTTTAGAAAAAATAAAATACGAATATTGATATTCTCGTATTATAACCGACCCGACCCGTTGTCGTTGTCCTGTCCAAGTCGCTGCAATTAAAATCCTCTTAAAATCCCTTTTATCAGTTAAATTATTGAGAAATTATAACATTTCTTACATTACCCCATCTCTATTTCAAAATATTCATAATTCACTAATTAAGTTTTTAAACCTAATTTCTCATTGAACCCTATCAATGACTGTGATAATACATACTATTTAATCACACTAATAATATAGTAACAAAATAAATAATCGACGACTTGTCATACACATTACCTTATTAATAAGTGTTACTTTACTGAGCTAGACACATCTACTCTATATAATATGTTTTGGGTTTGACTCATCACAGTACCGTAAGTAAATAAAGAATTCATATAATTATAAATTTCCAGGTCTGATTTTATTAGCCTATGTGCTTTATTATCACAATATTCGAGTGCGGTTTTGTCAAGCTACGGGCCTTGTTCTCATATCCTTTCAGACATAACCAATGGTAATTCGCTAAACGAAAATTGATATGTACAAAAACTACATAAATGTTGATATTATCTTCTTCTTTATAATAAAATAATGTTATATTGTATTAGGAATAAATTTGGACCTTCTTTACACTTATAAAAAAAGTATTTTATCAATTAAATTACAGATTGTTTTCTAAATTTTGTAAATATAACGAAACAAAAGTATTTTCCTACCAAGTCATTTGATGTTATTGCGGTCTATCTGAAATCAATTTTATAAGCATAATATTTTAATTTATATTATATTTATTCAATTATTTTTCAATGACTATTATCTATATTAGGAAATTGCAATTCAACAATATACTTTGAAAGAATTGATTATTTAATGTTTTTGAAATATATTGCAGTTAATTCAATATTGATATGAAGTAAAAATTAGTTAGTTAGTTGAAATTTACCTTTTTTTTTTTTTTAATTATTTAATGTTTTTGAAATATATCACAGTTAATTCAATATTGATATTAAGTAAAAATTAGGTAGTTAGTTGAAATTTACCTTTTTTAAAAAATAGAAAAATTTGTTCTCTGCTCTGCAACTAAACGGTTTCCATCTCACTCCCCAATTACCATTTCAAAATTCGTTCAGAAAATTGGAATTGTAAAAAAAAAAAAAAAATGGAGAGACACGCTTCTTCGACCTCTGTATCTCCCGAAGAAAACGCTATGTATGTGACACACAATTTCACCTGATTTTGTTTACGAATTATTTGATCGCTGTTTATTTATATTTTAATCGCTTTCATTTTTTTATTTTATTTTTATTTTTAATAGTTCTCTTAAATTACTCAATTCAAAATAAATTGTTTCGTTTATCAATTTTATTTCATAATTTGTAACACTGTAGGTTCCTCGATATACTGCAAGAAGCTCCTTTATTTGGTCACCGTAAATCCCGTAGTATTTTTGGTAGTGTTGTTTACTGTTTTGTACTGGTGAGTTAGTAGAAATTCATTGCTGATATTTTTTCATTTTTTTTTATTTTTTGTTCAAAATTATTATGTTGTGCTTCAATTTTAGGCAGGTTATGCCATTTTGGCTGCTGGAGCTACATGGGTATTTCATCCTATACACAATTTGATCCCGCCATTGCTTTGCAGTTGCGATGTTATACTTTTAGTAGTCACAGGTTTTCTTCTATCACTTTCCGCTATTGGATCTGTGTTTTGTATTATATCCTTATTATAATGCTTTTAGGTGAACAAAAGTACAAATAGAGGGATAATTTTCACCTGTCACTCAGTATGGATATCACTGATCAACATAAGGAACTAGTCTTGTTTATTTAGTAATTTGCATCTATGTGTTTAGCGAGAGGAGTGGGATGAAGTGAGAGTGTTCAGTTCAAATACGGAACCAGATTGTTAGTGTGGTGTAAAATGTTCACATGTAGAAAATATATTATGAACTCCAAAAGAACTATAAAAATAAACGATCTGCTATTTCATTCTCACTTTTCTTATCTTTTTCCTCTCATTCTTTGGTTGATCGATTGTCCACCAATATGCACTTAGTTTCACATAATAAGCTCACATTTCTAGGCTATTATTCATTGCACCTTAGCTTGGAATGGTACATGCTGCTATTTGTTCGAGTTGATTCTGGTTAAATTCAAACTTCATTGTTTCAGGAATATTTCAACAGTATTTTGTATATCAAGTGCAGAAAATACGCTTGCAGGTAAAATTTGGAATATCTCTCTATCTCTCTTTTGCTCTTCGAAAATTTGGAAGGGCTGATTTCACAGACATAAATACTTGAGGGAGAATTTTGTTATGTCATTGAGTTTTTCCAGAGTTTTGCCCAAAATGGTTTTTCCAGGATATTTAGTAGACCTTTATTTTATTAAAAGAATAACTTTTTGCTCTCCATGAAAATCAAATGCTTTTTGGGCAGAGGGCATGATTTATGTTGTGATAATAGTGTTCTTTGGAGAGGGATTCATAACTTGCCACTAAAATCTGACTAAAAGGGTCCAGTGGTGGTGTTATTTTTGCGTAGTGCTGTTGGATACTTGAATTGTCAAATGAGTCGGTTTTTCATTTGGAATTCTTCAAATGTATATGTTGGCAGGGTTATTATAGTTTTAGCCAGAAGTTAAAGCATATTGTTCGCCTACCATTTGCCATTACCGCATATGGTATGTACATATTCAATCTGTTCCTTTTTCATCTTCATCTAAATCTGTAAACCTAAGCATGTGGTTCAATCATGTATCGGCACGAAAAAGTATTTTAAGCACCATGATATTAGCATGGTATAATTTGACTGAGGGTCAGCTAATTTAAATTTCAGTTGTTATACTTGATTTTTGAAAATTAGAATTGTTATTATATTGAAGATTTTGGTTCCATGTTAGGAACTGCGGCAATGCTACTCGTCATGGTATGGAAAGCACACATCAGTATTCTTTCAGTCTCTACTCTCCTAAGGTGCTCACACAACCTGACTAGAATCCTAACTATCTTGATGCTTTTTTCCTTTCTCGTATTTAAGACCTGTTGTTATGTGAATGAAATTTGAGTCCTAAAAGCTGAGCAATAGGTTGGCTTGTGCTATTCAGATCAAAAAACATCCATAATATCTTGCACTAGAAGAAATTAGTCAGAAAGTGCATAAATAATGGAAAAAGCAAGTATAATCAAGCAAGAAAGTGTTGGCTCTATATTATATGGAATTTAAGAGTGATCTTATAATCAATATTTTTTACGCGCCACGTCTATAAAAGTTAGTTCTTACAATTGAAAGTAGAATGACATGATAATTCCTTACTTTCAGTTGACTAGATGGATTGTGAGACTGTTAAATAATTTGTAAAGAAAAAGGCGTTTATATATAATTTGGGGAGTTACACATGAATGCACGATTTTGGATAGAGCACAATGGCATTAAAAGCTCCTCGTAACTGACCTCACCTAGTGGGAAATGGCATTGTTTGGTTTGGTTTGGGGTACACATGAAATACGAATGCATGAAGACTTTTAAGATGCATTAAAGTATGGAAAATGGAAAAATTTTCTGAGACAGGCATGTGAGTTTCATGTTTTTCAATTTTCATTTGATTTTCCAATTAGGTCTTTGTGGATGCTAGTTTGGGTAGGGTGGTTTCATTTGAACAACCTTTCTTTGTCATCATTAAGTATTTCAAACCTGTTTCACTATGTTGCTCAGCCTAGCATGCAAACTCCAGCATATGTTCTACTGAATGCCCTCATTCTTCACTGCAGGGTCGGAATCATAATCAACAAGGAATGACTTTGATGGTTATATTTGTTTCTGCTCCCTACAAAAATTATTAAAGTTGGATTACTGTTGTATTCCAAATTTAGACCCTCTCTCCAACTTGGTCAAGCCGGTTTGGAGTCTTTAGACAATGTTAAAGACATTTATTCAATAAAATCGAGTATTACTACCGACCCGTAGCAACATCCTGTCCAATTTGTTTTATATATTACTTTTCAATGGGAGTGAAACTGAAAGATGCTGTTCTAGGGATATCATTGGTGCTTTGCAAACTATTTATTGTCAACTCTATCTCAGTGTACTCATTTTATGTGCAGGATTATTATGTTAATTGAGGCAATATGTGCTGCTTCCTTTATGACCGTCTATATTGGTGAGTTCTAATTCTTGTGACCACTTGAAAGAGTTTTGTTGGTGCAATGCATGCCGATGATTGATTTGGAAAAGTTGTATGAGGCTTTATTATGTTTTATTCTAGGTGCCAAAGCTATTTATCATTTTCATATTTTACAAATTACAAGAAATGTGACCTCCCTCGTGACTTTTGTTGAATCACGCTCAACCTTCATGGAGTCCTTGTTTGATTTGGTTGTACCAACCAATCAAACAAAAACCTTTTCCTACTAGGTGTGGTTGGCTACATGGATCCACAAACCAAAGCAGCTGGGAAATGTTATAGATATTTGTATTAAGATTCCAAAGCGGTCTGATCCCTTTTGACAGTCTTGTCTGAATGTTATCCACAAAGCCAAAAAAAGAACTATCAAAGCGGTCTCACTGAGTTCGAGGTTGTCAATTCTTATCTACCGTAACCTCCATCTTCTTTGGTGGATTTCCTCCTTTGAGATGTTTTTGATCAACCGTATCAATTTCAAATGTTACGCCATGGTTGCATATAATTAATGATATCTTCTTCTTCTTCTTCTTCATCTTCTTTTCAATAGAGTATAAGACTGTACATTTAGTTGCTCTGTTTGACTTTGCACTGGGACTTTTTCAATAGAGTATAACTAACAATGTTGTATGTGCAGTGGGCTTTCACATGTGGGTTTTCTGATCTCTTCTACACATTAATGTTTTTCTATGTATATCGTGGTGCTTGCAGGTTATGTGCATCAGTATAATTCATTGAACTCTCAGCCTGATGTTTTGAAGTCACTTTATTCACCCCTTCAGCCATCAAGTTCTTTGGAAGGTTTGAGGTAGTCAATCAAAAACTTTAAAAGCCAACATACTAAATTTTGAAGCTTTACGGGATATGAGAAAACAAACTCAAGTTAATAGTGTCATCACGCATTAAAAACTATGCTTTACTGGATTACTTTTTCCTCACTGGTTGATGTTATAGCCGATTCCGTCAAATGCAACATATGGGTTAAACAATCTTGAGAGCTGAGAGCAAACTGTATATACACTGGAATTAATTTTTATGGATAAGCAGTCATAATTCTATAGTCACACTTTTTTGGCCCTAACAGATATCATGATGGCGGTCGACTCTCTGATCAGCAAATGGCTTTGTTGCAATATCAACGTGAGAACCTTCATTTTTTGAGTGAGGAGGTATATTATGATTAAGGATGATTGGTTCTTCACTCAACTCAATTGTTTTCTTATCAAATTCCTACATGTGATGAGTGCCATAATTTGCATAACTAGTTCATCTCTTGGTAAAACCTTAGGGAATCACTCTTGTTTATAAGAAATTCCTAACATGTGTTTTTTTTTTTTTTTTTTTTTTTGGCAGATTCTTCGATTGCAAGAGTGCCTAAGCAAATATGAACGGGCGAATGATGGAAGTACACCTCAGGTGATACTTGCTCTGACCATATTAATATTTTTTTTTTTTAAAGGGTGCAGAACTGAAAGTAATTGAATGTCTTGGTTGTCATAAATGAGGAATATATGGACATGCATCATCAATCTTCTTGACTATGAAAAGTTACATAAATAGGAGTCTTGTTTGTTAAATCTTGTGGGACAGGTTTTGGTATATTTGCTCAGACTTGGTTATACTTCTCATGCCTGCGGAAGATACATAGGCTCACCCTGGAATGATGTGTGTTTGTAATATATCAAAATTTTGAATGATAGAAACTTGGAACCAAACCTAGCTACATGACAAAAATATAGTTTATAGAGGTTAAAAAGATTGTTATGCTAGTGCATGTGCAAGAAAACTTGCTGGTGGAAATATCTATATAAAGTCTGGGATTCTGATGGGTTCCTATTCTTTTGAGATATTGATTGTATTGGACAAAAGTATTTGATGGCCTCTTAATGAAACTGAGGACTACTTGATTAATTCATAACAATAATAAGAACAAAACGAGTACTACTTGGGCAAGGATCTTCCCAGTACGCAGACTTGGGTCCTGCCTTTTAAGGAAATTAACAACAGCAAGAAAAAGAAAACAAAGATAACAAGAGTACTATCATCCTTCTAATTGCACTCCCCAGGTACATGCCTGACCTCCTCAGGAACATGACTCCACATCCTTCAATTGATTCTGCACACCCGTGTAACTGTCCTTCCTCTCATTATATCCTGTTAGCCCCTCCTTCTCTCTCTCCTCTAACTGATTCCGTACCTGGGTCCCATAAGTCTCTTCTGGGCCGTGATTCTCTACAGTTTCTGGGCCGTGATTCTCTACAGCAGTAGCTTTACCTCTTTGTTTATGCACCTTCATCCCACGAAACCTATCATTACCGCCCTCCTCGAGAGGCACCTTGTCCTCAAGGTGAAAAGAAGGAAATTGGTCGACAATCGACTCGTAGTCTTCCCAGGTACTTTCGAAAGTTGGCAGCTCATGCCACTTGATTAACACCTCGAGTTTACCACTGCATAATTTGCGAACCTGTAGGACAGATTCTGGTGTCACTTGCAATTCCTTATCCTCCGTGAGAAATGTGGGAAGCTGTTGCCCAAGCTGCATGGAAGGGAGGGCTCGCTTGAGTTGGGAAACATGGAAAACTGGATGAATTTTGGCCGATGTGGGTAGCTCCAAACGATAGGCGGTGGGACCAATTCGGTGGGTAACTCGATATGGACCATAGAAGCGAGGGCTCAACTTCTCATTGGGACGCTTAGCTAGGGACCTCATTTTGTATGGCTGTAGTTTCAGATATACCAAGTCATCAACCTGGAAGGAAACATCTCTTCTTTTCCGGTCAGCCAGGGTCTTCATCCTGTTCTGCGCCTTTTCCAAATTGATTTTCAATTCTCTGAGGACGTGATCTCGCTCCAGTAACGAGGTTGTTACTTCGTTGACTCGTGAGCCATTTGGGAAACGGAGCAGAGGTGGGGGATCACGACCATACAAGGCTTTAAAGGGTGTCATACCCGTTGAACTGTGGAAGGTAGTGTTGTACCAGTATTCGGCCCAAGGGACCCACTTTGGCCACGAGCGGGGTTTATCCCCTACGAAGCAACGCAAGTAGGTTTCCAAACTGCGGTTAACCACTTCTGTTTGGCCGTCGGTTTGTGGGTGGTAAGCCGAGCTTCTCTTCAGAATGGTTCCCGCGAGACAAAAAGATTCTTGCCAGAACAAACTTAAGAAAATACGGTCACGGTCGGAGAGTATGGATCTCGGGAACCCATGCAAGCGAACTATTTCCCTTGTAAACAAAGATGCCACTGTCTTCGCTGTGAATGGGTGACTCAAAGTGAGGAAGTGAGAGTATTTTGTCAATCGATCCACGACGACCAGGATAGTGTCTACCCCCTGTGCCCGGGGTAGCCCTTCTACGAAGTCCATGGAAATATCCTCCCAGACTTGTTGTGGTATAGGGAGTGGCTGTAGGAGCCCCCCCGGAGTGAGAGCCGAGTACTTACTTCTTTGGCATATATCACAGGCAGCGATAAACTTCTGTATGTCGCCCTTCATACCATCCCAATGCAACAAGGCTGCCATTCTTTTGTAAGTCCGTAAGAATCCCGAATGTCCCCCTCCTGGTGAGACGTGAAACTCTGTGAGTATGAAGGGAATGCGGGGTGAGGATCTCGGTATCACCAGCCTGTCACAATACCACAATTGCCCTCGGCGAATGGAGTAACCCGGGTGACTATCCGGGTCTACCAACAAGTCTTGCATTATGCCTCGGGTTTTCTCATTGCTACGTAGCTCCTCTTCCAGACCGTCTAATGCATGGCACTGCCCCACCGATAAAGCTGCCAAGTCGACCCCTTCTGCCACCCGCGACAATGCGTCTGCTACGCGGTTGTCCTTGCCCGGTTTGTAGCGGATGGTGAACTGGTATCCGGCCAGTTTGGCTATCCACTTCTGTTGTCCTTCACTCAAACATGGCTGGTCCATAAGATACCTCAGGCTAATTTGGTCGGTTTGGATGGTAAACGGTCTTCCAATTAGGTAGTGTCTCCACTTCTGCACGGCTAGCACGATGGCCATGAGTTCTCGTTCATAAACTGACTTCACCTGTCCTGTCGTGGATAAGGCTTGACTCAGAAATGCGACCGGTCTCTGGTCTTGCATGAGTACCGCCCCCAGGCCTCTTCCGGACGCGTCAGTTTCGACCACAAACTCCTTATTGAAATCAGGTACTGCTAACACAGGTACTACTGTCATGGCTTGCTTCAACTTCTCAAATGCCACTTGTGCATCTGATCCCCACTTGAACCCATCTTTCTTCAACAGATCCGTCAAGGTTTAGCAATTTTCCCATAATCCCTTACAAACCTGCGGTAGTAACCTATCAAGCCCAGGAACCCTCTGAGGTTCTTTAAATTTGTCGGCATAGGCCATCTTATCATACACTCTATCTTAGCTCTGTCGACCTCCACTCCCATCTTAGAGATGACATGTCCCAGGTATTCAACTCGTTCTTGGCCGAGAGCGCATTTTTTCTTATTCACAACTAGCCGATGTGTTTGTAGTGTCCCCAATACGGTCTCTAAATGACTAATGTGTGTATCCGCATCCGAGCTGTAGATAAGGATGTCGTCAAAAAATACCAATACGAACTTTCGCAAAAAAGGCCGGAACACCTCGTTCATCAAAGATTGGAACGTCGCTGGAGCATTGGTTAAACCAAAAGGCATAACGAGGAACTCATAGTGTCCTTCGTGAGTCCGGAAAGCATTTTTTTCCACATCTTCTGACCTGACCCGGATCTGATGATAACCCGTCTTCAAATCCAACTTTGAGAAGACTGTTGCACCCCCCAGCTCATCAATCAACTCATCAATAATGGGAATCGGAAACTTGTCCGGTATGGTGATCTTATTTAAGGCCCGATAGTCGATACAGAATCTCCAACTTCCGTCTTTTTTTCGAACTAATAGGACGGGGCTCGAGAAAGGGCTACAACTTGGCCTGATAATCCCTGCGGTTAACATTTCCCGAACGATCTTCTCAATCTCATTTTTCTGGTGATACGGGTATCGGTAAGGTCGTATATTAGGGGGTGGGTGGCCGGGTTGTAACCTGATGGCATGGTCTTGCGGCCTAGCGTCTGGTAGCCCGATGTCTCGGTCAAACATATCATCGTACTTCACGAGTAATTCCTGTATTTTAACCGAAATCGGCGCTCTCTCCCCAATTGCTTCCACCTCTCCCATCGTGACTCGTCTCAATTCAATGACCCAACCTCGGTCCTGCACCTGCATGTTCTTCACAATCCCCTTATAGGACATTAGTGACCTCCGTAGTGTTGGATCCCCCCGCAAGGTCACTGTTCTTCCCTCCGTGTGTACCGTCATAGTCATCTCCTTGTAGTTAGAGGAAAAATCCCCTAAGGTGGCCAGCCAAGTCACCCCCAAAATCACCTCTGCGCACCCCGTTTCTAGCAAATAAAAATCTTCTCTAAATTTCATCCCTTCTAATTCGATACACACCCCTTTACATAGCCCTGTCCCTGTCACGCGGTGGCCGTCCCCTAACTCCACTCCGAAAGTTCGTGCTCCATCCACCGCCAGGTTGACCTTGTGGGCCAGTGTTGGAGACAAAAAGGAATGTGAAGCCCCCCCGTCAATTAGCACAATTACATGCTCCCCCCGAATTTGTCCCTTCATCCTCATTGTTCTCCCGGCAGGTGTATACCCCATGAGTGACTTCATGGAAATCAACATGGGTCGCCCCCTTTCCTCCGACATCGAGCTCTCATCGAAATTGTTCTGAACCCCCAACTCTCTACCGTGGTTGTGTTCGTTCTCCTCTCCCCGTGCCTCCTGGTCTCCGGCACTCACCCCTAAGTGAAGACACTGGCTGTTGTTGGTCGTATCTTCCTCCCCCACATCTTCCACCAATAGAACTCTCAACCCTTTTCCTCCACAGACATGGCCTGGAGCATACTTGCCATCACAGCGGAAACACAAGCCATGTCGCCTTCGGTAGTTCTCTTCACTCTCCGATAATTTTCGATAGGAACCGTGTTGATTGCCACCCCAAGATCCGTGGTGGGTATTTTTACCCGATCCGTTTTGCCCGGCCCCCATACCCGTCGGCCCGCTAATCCCACTTGTCGAATTGCCGGCCCAACGCCCTCCTCCAAACCCAGCTCCGGCCCAACTCGTTCCCTTACCCGGACCGTTGCCTTCTTTCCTCTTCGACACTTCCGTGTATCCCGTGGCTGTCTTGGCCTCCAAATCAATTGCCAACTCCATTGTTGCTTTCATCCCATAGACACGCCAAGGTCGCATGTCGTCTTGCAATTCCTTCCGCAAGCCTGCAACGAAACATTGCACTAACTTCTTCTCATCTAATCCTGGTTCTGTACTTGCCGCCATTTCGAACTCTGAAATGTAATCATGAATGGAGCTCTCCTGTTTGAGATGGATCAGCGCTTGAAACCCCGTGGCGTGTGAGGTCGGTGCGAACCTTTCTAATAAGCTGTCTCTCAAATCCCCTCATGTATGTATAGGCCACCGAGCCGTGGTATATAGGTACCAACTAAGGGCGTGCTTCTCCAAACAGGCTGACGCTAAGGGTATTTTATCAGCCTCCTTCACCCTATTTACTGCGAATAACTGCTCTACCCTGAAGATCCACCCCTGTGGGTCGTCCCCGTAAAACATTGGTAGGTCCAGTTTTCTTGGTTTCCAGCCATCATTGGCCTCCTCCTCACTTCCATTTTGTCCATCGTGTCCACTGTGATTCCTGGATCCTTCACCCGCTTCGGGCCCTTTACCCTTGTCTTCCCTCCTTAGTTCCTCCGCCATCTTCACCAACATTTCCCGCATCTGCTCCATTCCCTGGTGTAGACCGTCCACCTTGTCATTAACCGTCGCGAAGTTATCTTTTATCATTTCTATTTCGTTTGTTAGGTTATGGACTCTCGAATCCATTGTATCTTGGGTTCTGGTGGTCACCATGTTTGTGATACAGGCCGCGAATCGAGAGGCTCTGATACCAAATTGATGGGTTCCTATTCTTTTGAGATATTGATTGTATTGGACAAAAGTATTTGATGGCCTCTTAATGAAACTGAGGACTACTTGATTAATTCATAACAATAATAAGAACAAAACGAGTACTACTTGGGCAAGGATCTTCCCAGTACGCAGACTTGGGTCCTGCCTTTTAAGGAAATTAACAACAGCAAGAAAAAGAAAACAAAGATAACAAGAGTACTATCATCCTTCTAATTGCACTCCCCAGGTACATGCCTGACCTCCTCAGGAACATGACTCCACATCCTTCAATTGATTCTGCACACCCGTGTAACTGTCCTTCCTCTCATTATATCCTGTTAGCCCCTCCTTCTCTCTCTCCTCTAACTGATTCCGTACCTGGGTCCCATAAGTCTCTTCTGGGCCGTGATTCTCTACAGTTTCTGGGCCGTGATTCTCTACAGCAGTAGCTTTACCTCTTCGTTTATACACCTTCATCCCGCGAAACCTATCAGATTCAAATACTTGAGGCCTGATGTGTGGGTCCAATTGTCATGGATGTATAAGAAGAGAACACACCATTGTCTAGACAATGCTTAACATTTGGAGAGCTTACAAATTTTAGTATGAAACTCTCTCAGACAAGCTTATGATTTTTTTGGCTCTCTATGGTTCTATAGTCCAAACACACGTGATCAGTGTGTGTGTTTGTTTTTAGAGAATATTTATAAAGCGCAAATATTCCAATGTGTAGCACTTGTTTTTTTTTTATAGTTTCTTGACAGTTACATCATAGATTCATGGCCATGTGGATACACGAGTCTCATGTTAGTCTGGTGCTGGCCGCGGCTGCGCCTTTGCCTGTGGGCAGACCTAGGGTAATTTATTTTATGATAGCACCAACTACTTTATATATCATATTCCACACAATATAATTTCTGTAAAGTTCTTTTAAATATGTGGCTCTGTTCCTGGTTCTGAAGTCTGGATAGCAACTATTTCTTCTGTTTTTCATTTTGAACATTTGGCCTTAAATGGATGTAGCTTGTGTTTTGTAATAGTGGAATAATTGCATGAAATGGTTGTAATAAGTAAGTTACGAGTGGCTCTTTTTTCAGGTTGATCTTGCACACCTGTTAGCAGCTCGTGATCAAGAATTACGGACACTTTCTGCAGAGGTAATATTTATCTAATGCTATATTAGATGAGTACGCTCAATAGCTCATAATAACTAGAAAAGCATATATGTGTATTTAGTTCATCATCATTGCAATGTCTTATACTGGTTATTCTTATGTGCATTAGTTTCCCGACTGCTGCTCCTGGTTTTCATTTGGCTCCTTGTCCAAAGCTCTCTCTAGGTTATACTTAGGCATATCTTTATAACTAGTTTCACCGGATGAATTACTTATTGAGTATATCAGTAAGGTTGTTGACCAATGGGGAGCTTCTGATGTGGTCAAATTGATGAGGGTAATCATTTGACACAATAACCGCATGTTGTTCCACTAATATAAAAGATAGAGAAAGATCATTGGTTAGGTAGGAAAAATACAAGCGTTTTTCTGTGCAATAAAGTAAAATTTCTATGGACCAAGCAGAGAATTTTCAGGCATTATCATTTTTCATAAAGTCAAACCACTGGGCCTCTGACATATCTTCCTGACCAAGGTGTCCAGATGTTGAACATGTGATATTCTTTTGATGGTGATCGCTAGCGATACGTTATATCATAATAGTCCCTTGAATCTCAACTGTTGTCCCAAGAAACCTAGACTATAAAAGATACTGAGATTATTTATGTTACAGATGAATCAATTGCAATCTGAATTGAGGCTTGCTCGGTCTTTGATTGCTGAGAGGGAAGCAGAGGTCCAGCGAGTTCGCAATACCAACAATCAGGTATGCTCTTCGGTATATTTCTGTGATATATGCCATTATAAAATATTATATACAATTTTCATTGTTAGAATTAGGAAAGTATCTCTGGGATTGCTAGAGTTAGGACAATAATTTCTAAGATATGATTATATAATTGTGGGTAGATTAAATTTCCTTTTCTAGTGTAGTCTAATGGCTATATAAAGCCTATTCCTATACAGATTTATTTCATTCAAATATTCAATAATAAGAGGATTTCTTCTACATTTACATTCATAAAATCTTAGAAACATATTCTTGAGCTAAAATGAAAATGCTTCACTGAGAGTGCACTAGAGCACGGGGACATTAAAAAAAAACTGGATAAAATTCTGCTTGAACCCTTCTTCTATTATGAATCTCAGTGTCAGCATTTAAAGGTAAAGAGTGTCTTTCAATGTAGATCTCTTATTTAGCTTTAGCTGAGCCTGTCAACTACTACCCTAAGTAAAAATCTGAATATAAACTGCCACCTTTTATTTGATATGCTACGAAATTGTCATTTTTCCTAAAGTAAAGAAACTGGTGTCGTCTCTCACAGAAAACCGACATGGTAGTTGTTGGGTTGTAGAAGACTCAGATATTTTATTATGTCAGTTTATGCAATTGGTGAAAAACTTTTGTTGTCACGTTCGTATATTTACTTATCATTTTAATTAAAAAAAAAATACTGAAACAGTATG
Organism: Zanthoxylum bungeanum; assembly: GCA_019454045.1. Lineage (NCBI taxonomy): Eukaryota > Viridiplantae > Streptophyta > Magnoliopsida > Sapindales > Rutaceae > Zanthoxylum > Zanthoxylum bungeanum. Next base: position 73,773 of record SKCR01038791.1, on the reverse strand, counting down.
TGGAAGAGAATGAAAGGCTGAGAGCAATTTTAGGAGAATGGAGTACCCGAGCAGCCAAGGTACCATTTGTTATCTACGAATGATTTTTTTCTTCCTGTTCTTCTATATTCGAAAACTCTGGTGCTTATTTATCCTTGGGTGCGAAAATAAGAATGTTTGTTCTAACACAAAGACAACTTGTTGAATAAGCTTGAGCGAGCATTGGAGGTTGAGCAGATTTCAAATCTCGAATTGCAAAAGAGAATTTCGACATCAAGAAATCAACAAGTGCCGGCAGAGCACGACACTGCTTAGTTTGTCCTTTGTAAAGTAGATTGATTTTCTCTCTTTAATTTTTATGTGAAGCTGTATTCTTATATGTTGTAGATAGATAGAAAGAAAGGTTGGGCATCCCTTTGTTACAGGAGTTGTTTTTTTTTTCTTTCTTTTTTGTTTTTTAAACTCTGGCACTCTGGTACATGGCTCAGTTTCAATATACATAAACACAAAGAAGCTTTTTCTTTTGTTCGAAATTAAATTTGATATATTTTCTAGTTTCGTCACTGATCAGTTATCCGAAAATCCTTCAAAGGAAAATAAGAATGTCGCAGCTTTATAGATAAGGGAGAACATGGTACAATGATAATTATCATTACTCGGAAATTTAAATTATTAAATATGTAAATTCTATCAATAAATATGAAATTAATTATATATTTATTAGTAGAATTTATATGTTTAATGATTTAAGTTATATGTTCAATATTAAAAATAACATATTTGTATCCAAAAGTGGGTATCAAATATCAATAGTAGTGGCCAAGTTAAACAGAAACAACGAGAGCTCAAAAATTCACTGTAGCTAATAAAATTAAGGGTGGCATTTGGGTCAGGATTCGTTTATTCGTTCGATTCGATTCGCTTTAAAGCGAATACGGTTTGAAAAAATGGATTCGTTTAATAAATGGGTCAATTCGATTCGATTCGTTTATTAACGAATCGAATACAAATTTAAGCTCATGGATTCGTTTATTCGTTTATGATTCGTTTTATTATTTTTATTTACTAGTTCTTGTTAATTTTCAATTAAAATTTGAGAGAAATTATAACTAATTATCATAGAAAACGTAATATTTTCGATATTTGGTGAGATATTTTTAGTAAATATATTAATTACATATTTCATATGTATATATTTATGAAGAATTAATTTAAATCAAGTGTGGTAAATTATTTTATTAAATAATATAATTGACTAAACGAATATTCGTATTCGATTCGTTTAATAAACGAATCGAATACGAATCCTGATATTATGATTCGTTTAATAAACGAATCGAATACGAATCCATCACATTTTGATTCGATTCGTTTAGGATTCGATACAAATTCGATTCGTTGATTCGTTTTGACACCCCTAAATAAAATCAGTTTGGAAAAATTCATTTCTCAAATTCCTAGCACTACAGAACAGAGTGACACACGTCAAAATAAAAATTCACTTTTTTTATTTTTAACTTGTTATCTTTTGAATCTTATCATTCCACATAAATTGTTACTAGTGCCACTCTATTGAATTTATAAAAGGATTTGGATTTTGTATTCTTGAAGTTTTTTTTGGACACACTAATATTTTGTATACTTATAAGATAAATTTAAATTTTCTAATATATCAAAAAAATTCCCACTGAAACTATTTTATTTTTTTTTAAAAGGAAATAACTTCATTAAGACAACATAAGATAAGATAGGAGAAATTATCCAATCAAAAACCGATCATGTTCCTTGAAATAGCTATTTATAGACGCATTACAAATTCGAGACCTAAATTGAATCTTAAATAAATTAAGATTTATAGATGCGTCTTTTATCTCTGAAATCACCCAATAAATTTTCTTATTTTTTTAGAGTCCGATAACTAAATTTACTACATTTAAGACATCAGATTTAATGATTAATGGAAAAATCTCTGATTCTTTTGCTCGCCATATCCACACCATGTTCCCTATGCTGCTGCAGCCACTACAACGCTTCTGAGTTTCTAAACACAACACCCAACCCCGTGTTGTAAATTCCTCAAAATTCATTAAATATGAGATGTATATGGATATGTATGTTATTGGAATTCCCTAGGGGTGTATGGGAGGTTGCAATCCTTGGAGGGTTGCAACCCACCCCAAGGGGTGCCCTATTGGCACCCCTCCATGCCTTATATAAGAAGGCTTTATTCCAATATTAGATATATATGGAAAAAGACATATACAGAAATACACCAACTTTAAAGGCATTTATGTTTTCCTTGTTTTGAGAGAGATTCACCATTGTTTCCAAGTTCGCATACTTGTTAAGGAGTGCACCTTGAACAAGAAGAATCCAAGTAATCCTGGGAGAACGTTGGCAAAACGAATCCGTAAAGCACCCGTGACGGAGCCAATAAGTTCTTAAGGACAGAGATCATCTCGACTTGGACACTCTGTATTCTCCATTTTCTGGTTTGTTTAAAGATTTTCTGGTTTTAGGGTTTCATGCATCTAGATCTACTTTTGCTGTTTTGATCTGTTTGTTTGCAAGTTATATTACTGTTTGATGACACTAAATTTAACCAACAATCTTAAGAACTTATTGTATCGTGTTATTAGATAGTAATTTGCATGTTAAGGTTTGAATATTTTCTGGAAAATACGAACTGTGCATGAAAAACCCGTAGGGCGTTCGAACGCCCAACGCACGCGAAGGCTAAAAATTTGAATTCTCGTAAGAACGTTCGAACGCGTCTTCAAACGCACCTCGAACGCAAGCCTTCTGCCTTAGAACGTTCGAACGCGTACTAAACGCAACTCGAACGCAAACACTCTGGAATCATTCCGTTCGAACGCGTTCACGAACGCTATACGAACGTGAACTCTCTGGAATCATTTCGTTCGAACGCGTTATCAAACGCTACTCGAACGTGAACTCTCTGTAAACACATCTCGTTCGAACGCGTTATCAAACGCAACACGAACGCACACACACTGGACAGTCTCGTTCGAACGTAGATACGAACGCGACACTAACGAAGTAGTCCTGTAATTCTTAGAAACTGCAAACTTAAATAATATTAACTTGGTTAGTCATATACTGTTAACACATTAATCTTGGTAGTATAGATTTAAGTTATTATTAAGTTGATCAATTATCACAAGCATACACATAGTGATAAAGTTGAAATTGATTGTTGTTGCATAATTGGTTGAGAATTTAAAGTGTAATTTTGCACAAGTAATTCCATCCAATCTTGATTGACATTTATATATCTACACTTATCGTATTAATTGTGCTATTGGAAAATTGAAATATTGAGTTTGAATTGCTAAGAGGTTCTTTTGAGAAAGTAGTTAAAGGATATTCCTTTTTTTACTTTTCATAAGAATCTTGGTTGGAAATTCAAGGACTTGTGTTTATTGGTACTACTGTCCAATATAACAACAAGTGGATATTGGTTAATCACTTGAGACAAGATCATTTGTTGGTCGTTGTACAATTTGTCTTTTGAAGACATATGAACTCTGTTTGTTTCCAGTTACATATGGTTAGCGGAAACATCACAGTACCGGTCTCTCATGGAGAAAAACCGGAGAAGTTTGGTAGGGCAAACTTTAAACAGTGGCAGAGCAAAATGTGTTCTACTACCTGATAACTCTCCAGTTGGCTAAATTCCTCAAAGATCATCCGGGTCCTGTGGAGGGTGAATCTGAATTGGCCAAGGAAGAGCGATAACAGACTTGGTTGTCTGGAGACTTCCTATGCAAGAACTACCTTTTGGGTGGTCTTGACAATACCCTGTACAATGTGTACCAAGGCATGACTTCTGCGAAGATTCTCTGGGAATCTCTCGAGAAGAAGTATAAAACTGAAGATGCCGGACAAAAGAAATTTGTCGTGGGTAGGTTCCTGGACTACAAGATGGTAGTTTCAAGGACGGTGATGTCTCAGTTGGGTGAACAACAATAGATCATTCATGAAATACTGGATGAAGGAATGAAACTCTGTGAGACGTTTCAAGTTGCCATCATAATTGAAAAGTTGCCTCCATCATGGAAGGATTTCAGGAGCTATCTGCAACACAGAAAGAAGCAGATGAGCCTTGAAGACCTTGGAGTTCGATTGAGAATCGAACAGGACAATATGATGTCCGGAAAGGCCAGCTACAAGACTATGGAGTCTAAGGCCAACATCTTTGAGGATGTAAATGGTAGCAAGAAAAGAAAGAACAGTGAAGCTGATTCTTCCCAAGCGAACAAGAAGTTCAATGGGAAGTGCTACAACTGTGAAAAGAGCGGTCATATGACAAAGGACTGCAGAAACAAGATATCTCAGGACAATGGCAGGATATATGAGGCTTATGTCACTGAAGATGAGCAGTTAACTGATGAGATTTCAGAAATGAAACTCTCAACAGTGGTAACTGAGGCCAACTTGGTTGGGAATCCGAGAGAATGATGGGTAGACTCTGGGGCTACTCGTCATATCTGTGCTGATAGCAAGATGTTTTCCTCGTATCAGAAAGGTCGATGGCGGCGATCATCTGACAATGGGAAACTCGTCTACCTCTAGAGTGGTTGGACAAGGCACAGTAGTTCTGAAAATGATATCCGGAACGGAGCTTACATATAATAATGTTTGCATGTTCCAGATATTCGGAAGAACTCGGTCTCGGGTTTGTATTTGTTTCTGACAAGATTGTATTGACCAGAAATGATGTCTATGTAGGGAAATGATACCTCGCTGAGGGCCTTTTCAATGACTGTCAATTGTGCTATTAATAAAGCTGAAACTTCTGCTTATATTATTGAGTCACAAAATGTATGGCATGAAGGTTAGGACATGTTAATTATATACAATGCGTACATTAATTAACATGAACCTTATACCTAAATTTGCATTGATAGCCAACATGAGTGTGAGGCATGTGTTGAAGCAAAACATAGAACATCATAGAACGAAGTTCTGAACCCTTGGAACTTGTACACACTGACGTGTGTGACATGAATATTGTGCAAATAAGAGGCGGTAAAAAGTACTTTGTCACTTTTATCGATGAAAGCACAAGATTCTGTTAAGTGTATTTGCTGAGGAGCAAAGCTGAAGCTATTGAGAGCTTTATACACTGAGAACGAAGTTGCAAATCAACTTGGCAAGTAAATCAAAAGAATCAGAAGTGATAGTGGTGGTGAATATGTTTCATCATTCGGTGAATATTGTTCTGTGCACGGAATTATTCACGAAACCACTGCTCCTTATTCTCCTCAATGGGATTGCTGAGTGCAAAAACCGAACGTTGAAGGAATTGATGAATGCCATGTTGACTAGTTCTGGTTTACCTCAAAACTTGTGGGGGAAAGCCCTGCTTCCCGCGAACTACGTTCTGAACAAGCTTCCTCACAGAAGATTGGACAAGACACCATATGAGTTGTGGAAAGGTTATGTACCTTCCTACAAATATCTGAAAATGTGGGGGTGTCTTGCCAATTGCCAAGGTGATGGCTCCTAAACCTAAGAAGGTGGAATAGGACCCAAAACTGTTGACTGTATATTCTTCGGATATGCTTGCAACAGTAGTGCGTATCGATTCTTGGTACACAAGTATGAGATTCCTGACATCAATCTGAATGTGATGATTGAGTCAAGGAATGCAATATTTTTTAAGAGACATTTCCTTGTAAGGAAAGACAAAGAAGAGAGTCTCTCAAAAAGAGCTGTTGATACTGTCAAGGACAGTGATCATGTTGACCAAGAGTCAGATCCGATTTTCTGACATATTTGTTAGAAAATGAGCCTCGAAGCTATAAAGAAGCCTGTCTTCTTTGGAGGCACCTCTGTGGAAAGAGGCGATTATCAGTGAGATTGATTCAATCCTACAGAACCATACTTGGGAGTTGGTTGATCTTCCTCCAGGTTGTAAGCCACTGGGCTACAATTGGAAAGATGAAAATGGATGGATCAATAGATAAGTACAAGGCGAGGTTTGTCATAAAAGATTATAGACAGAAAGAAGACCTTGTTTACTTTGACACCTATCCACCAGTGATTCGTATCACATCAGTAGAATGCTTATAGCTATAGCAGCTATATTTGGTCTTGAAATACATCAAAAGGATGTAAAGACGTCATTCTTGAATGGTGAATTGGATGAAGAGACTTACATGGAACAACCAGAAGGGTTTAATGTTCCTGGAAAAACAGAAGGTGTGCAAACTTGTAAAATTCTTGTACGGATTAAAACAAGCACCTAGACAATGAGACATGAGAAAAGATTGACAAAGATTGTCAAGTGGGTTTAAAACCGATGAGTGTGATAAGTGTATATACACCAAATCAACTCAAAAATGATATGTCATTGTATGTCTCTATGTAGACGATATGCTGATAATTGGTAATAATCATGAGTTGATTCAGTTTACCAAGAAGTGTTAACCAGCAAATTTGATATGAAAGATTTGGGAGTAGCTAACCTAACTCTTCCTCTATCAAAGAATACTGGTTTAAGCATATCGCAATTAGAGTATTCAAAGATCATCGGAAGTCTGATGTATCTCACAAGTTGCACACGAACTGATATCGCTCAAGCTGTGAATAGGCTTAGCAGATATACTAGCAATCCAGGACATAACCATTGGAAAAGCCATAGTAAGTGTTTTGAGGTATAAGAAACTTCAAAATATGGGCTACATTACGAGAGATATCCTGCTGTTCTAGAGGGATACAGCGATGTTGGATATCTGATATAGTGGATTCCAAATCTACGGTTGGATTTGTTTTCACACTTGGTAATGCAGCCGTGTCATGGAAATCCGGGGCAAACATGTATTGCCTGGTCTACTATGGAATCAGAGTTCATAGCGTTAGACAAAATAGCGGAAGAAGCGGAATGGCTTTGAAACTTCCTGGAGGATATTCCTAGTTGGGCCAAACCGGTGCCAACGATTAGCATACATTGTGAAAGCCAATCGGCTATTGGGAGAGCCCAAAATACAATGTATAATGGTAAGTCTCGACACATACGTCGGAGACATAATACCATAGGTCAACTGCTCTCAAGTAGCATAATATCGATCGATTATGTTGAGTCGAAGGAAAACCTAGCGGATCCACTAACTAAAGGTTTTCCTCGAGAGCAAGTTGAGAAGTCATCGAGGGGAATGGGCTTGAAGCCTATAATCTAAGAATTGTCACTGTGGAAACCCAACCTAGCTGACTGGAGATCCCAAGATCTAGGTTCAAAAGGGACAACAGAAACTTTGTGCAATTCAAAACAAGCACTGAAGAGTTTCGTACTCTTTCCCATTCCGATAATGACGCTGAGTGCTGTCTGTCATTGGTTAGGATAAGCTAAGCTTTTAATGATCACTATATTAGGAGATGAGTCCTAATGGGGGTAAAGACAGATTACCTCTTCATAGTAGATCACCTATTTCAAGTAAGAAGTGAGGCCGCTTCCATGGGAACCTTTAAAGGCGGGTTACCCTAAAGTGCTTGATGAATCCAGGACCGTTGTTCAGGGCCAAAATGAACACAACCGTAGAACGGGAAAATGGTCGAATTAAAGCTGTGTGTTGGCAATTGTCTTGGTTTACACCAACGGCAGAACAGTTCAAGACTATGGGTCACTGGTTTGCCAAGTAAATCCGATTGTCATTCACTAGGAAAGGTTCAAGGCGAAAGCTACCTATTTCGATGCAGCTTTAGCTCACGGTATCTCTCTCACATGCCTGTATGAATATTTGAAGAATTGTGGGGGATTGTTGTAAATTCCTCAAAATTCATTATATGAGATGTATATGGATATGTATGTTATTGGAATTCCCTAGGGGTGTATGGGAGGTTGCAATCCTTGGAGGGTTGCAACCCACCCCAAGGGGTGCCCTATTGGCACCCCTCCATGCCTTATATAAGAAGGCTTTAATTCCAATATTAGATATATATGGAAAAAGACATACAGAAATACACACACCAACTTTAAAGGCATTTATGTTTTCCTTGTTTTGAGAGAGATTCACCATTGTTTCCAAGTTCGCATACTTGTTAAGGAGTGCACCTTGAACAAGAGAATCCAAGTAATCCTGGGAGAACGTTGGCAAAACGAATCCGTAAAGCACCCGTGACGGAGCCAATAAGTTCTTAAGGACAGAGATCATCTCGACTTGGACAACTCTGTATTCTCCATTTTCTGGTTTGTTTAAAGATTTTCTGGTTTTAGGGTTTCATGCATCTAGATCTACTTTTGCTGTTTTGATCTGTTTGTTTGCAAGTTATATTACTGTTTGATGACACTAAATTTACCAACACCCCGCTCCCTGTTTCTGAGCATCATCAGGCATCAGCAGCACCCACATTTAGTTTCTGAGGATGAGGCAGCTTGGGGGATTAAAGTGATGAAGGTTTTGTTCAGGCTTGTGTGGTCTTTGTTATGGTTGAGAATGACAGTACATGTTTGAAGGACTTGGTTTCTAACAGTTACCCAGTGCTTCTGGTAAAATACAGCAGGCAGGCCATTAGACCCAGCTGCCTTGGTTGGGTGCATTTGGTTAAAAGCATCAGTGACATTTTCTGGTGTAAAAGGGGCATCCAACTTACAATTCATATAAGCAAATAATAAATCCTGAAATACCTTCAAGGGCTTGTTCCATTTGACTTTCTGAAGGTGCCGTGGACTTGAATAAATTCTGGAAATATTCAAAGACTACTCACTCAATCTTATCTCATCAGTTGTCCAGGTTCCTGCCTCAATCTCAATACCTTTCATTCATTTCTCATTTTCTCTCTATGTGGCACTGGCATGAAAAAACTCAGAATTTCTATCGCCTACTCGAAGCCAGGAAACTCTTGAGCTCTGCCTCCAGTACACTTCTTCATCCTGCAAGAATCTATCAATGTCTCTTTCAACCACCCATTTAATTCATTCCCCCTTAATATATTGATCCCCTTCATTTTTCAACCACTCTAACTTCTTAGTAAGGTACTTCAATTTAGCTATCCTTCCTCCAAATTCAGCCCTACTCCAAATTCAATTTAGTTATGCCACGCTGAATTACCAAGGAACTTATCCAGATTTTCTTCAATTAACTGGTTCCCAAATCCTCTATTCGACCAAGTATACGGATAACCATGCAAACCCAAATATCCTAGATCACAATCGTTTAATGCTTCATTGAATTCGGCCACCAATTCTGCTCTTCTGACAGCCCCTTTAACTTCTCCTCCATTGTTAAGACTTCATTAAAATCTCCTCCACAAATCCATGGTAGGTTAAATAGAGTTGCAAGCCTTCTCAAAAGTTGCCAAGTGTGCTTCTTTTGTGTGTTTATAGGGCTGTCATACACACCAGTAAACCTCCACCTGAATCTGTCAGAGCCATTTATAATTGAATCTATATGGTAGGAGCTATATGAAATGACACTCACATCAGCCTCAGATTTCCATAATAGAGTGAGCCCCCACTCAATCCAATCCTATCTACAGCTAAGCCACATTCGAAACCTAACATTCTTTTTATTTTTTCAAATTGATGTGCCAAAAGCTTAGTTTCACAAAGAAATGCCTAAGTCTGCTTATTTACATAGAGAATCTATTTTAGGACTTGAAATGCTTGGGGATTCTTGAGACCTGATGAGCGATCAATATATCATATTTATCGTTTCTAATTCAAATATTTTATGAGTTAATTCAAGTTTCTTAAGTGTTTTGATATGTTTTTTGTGTTTTTTTAAGATGAGAAACATATGAAAATGTATGGATTTGAAAAGTCAACAAATCAAGGTGATTTGCACCAGTGGCAACTGTCATAATCTTCATTGTCAAAGATTATAGTCATCATTGTCAAAAGTAATTGCCATCTTTTGACAATAGTGCAAACCGCCAAAATAACTTTAGGTGGGTTTGTATTTTTCTTGATAATTCGGTTTCTAGAAATGACTATAAATTGAGCTCTCATTTGAGAGCTCAAAGCATCCCCAACAAGAAGCTCCAAATAAGAGAGTATAGAGTTTAAGCTCCAAGTAAGAGAGTTTAGAGAGTGAAGTGTGAGTTTTTTTTGTACAAATTTTGTAATACTTGTAAATTATATTCTTGTAGTAATAGAGATAATTTATTTTTCCTCACAAAATACTCTTCAGTAATAAGAGAATCATAACAAGTGGTATCAGTAGCATTGGTTACACGTTGGGGGTCGAAAAGTCGAATAACGGAACTCGATTCTGGAAAAATTTCGGGAAAGTTTTCAAAAATCAATTTTGAGCATACCATCGATTTTTGCACGTCGAGACAACTACAATGGTATTTTTTGATGATAAAACGGAGACCGGAGGACGCTACACCCGCCAAGCAGAGAGTCGCCACACACCGCCACGCGTTGCGCGCGCCATCCTGATAACACGTCAGCGCACAATCAGTGCCACATCATCGCACAGTCAGCAGCCATGTCAGCGCACAGTCAACGACACGTCAGCGAACAATTAGCAGCCATATCAGCAAGGTGTTTGACACATCAACTGCCACGTCATCGACACGTGTTCGCCACGTCAGTAAATCAGTCTATGTTTCAGCCACGTCGGCATTTCTGATAAATTTATTGAGGCCCTTGAAGTCCCTGAAATTTATATTTGAGCCCCAAAAATTTCAAAAATTTATAAATCTGCTTATAAGTCTGATTTGAACCAACGAAAAGTCAAATCACCATTTTCAACCATTTCAGACTCAACAGTGACCTCTGATTTGAAAAAAAATCATCCCCAATTTTATCATATTTTCATTTTAAACTTTGAATGGAAATGAAATATTCCTCTTCTTGTGTTATGATCAAGCTGACAACAACCAATTACTCACTCTGAATGCGTCAAATGATAGAGTATTTATACTGTAAATATTTGTTCAATATGATCGAGGTGAAATGAGTGAGACCGGATTCTGTCAAAGAGAGTGATTGAAATAAACTCTTCAACAAAACTCTCGGTCAGATTAATTAGGTAGTGGATCGGCCACAGTGTCTTTCACCACGTAACACATGATACAGATGCTTACGAAATGTGGATGAAGCTAGAATGCATGTACAATGCCAAGATTGCTCTGAATAAAGCCCTGTTAATGAGGCGTTTGATGAATTTGAAGCTATGGAGTGAAAATTTCATTGCAGAATATACCAATGAGTTCCATTAGTGAATCAGCTGTCTGCAGTTGACATGCAGCTGAGAGATGAAGTACAAGCCCTCTTACTGCTCAGTTATATTCATGATAGTTGGGAGACATTGGTGGTTGCTCTCAGCAATTCGTCTCAATGAGGCAAACTTATCATGCCTATGGTAAAAGATGTATTGTCGAATGAAGAGTCCAGTAGAAAAGATGCTGGATCAGAACAGACAAAAACATTCATCACGGAGACTCGAGGAAGACATCGAGGAAGAGAAAGATGGAGAGGCAGAATCACAACCAAAGGTAGATCCTTAGATGGAAGGATGTCTACCTATAAGTGCTACCATTGTGGCATAGAAAGACACTTAAAGAAAAATTTCTGAAAAATAGTACTTAATACCACAAGGACTTAATACCTAAGCTATTAATTTATGAAGCCAAATTTTTACGAGTATCTAATAGATTGATTGTTTGATTGGATGGTGACTTTAAACTTAAAATAAGTAAATAACATTTTGCGAAAGAAAATTGATGAAAATTCTAGATTATTAAACTATCCAGAGTTGTGAATCTTTCCAATATCTTTTTAAAGATGAAGTGGTTATTTTACGTTTGTGTAATATATCGGTTTATTAACCTGGAACACGAAATTATGCAAAAGCCTCTTCCGATGGTCAAATACAAATACCCAGTATAACTTTATTAATCATATTTCTATGTCAACCAAGTTACCTGAATTCATTAAGATTAAGTTTCAATTATGGTTATCCCCGCCCGACAAGTATATTTCTATCCTGTAAGGAAATCTATTAAATGGTTATCTATCCAGACTATCCTCAAGGAAGATCGTGGGCTATTGAGTCTAAGGTCTTAAACCTAAAATTCCCTTTCCAAGTTCATTTTAAGTTTACCAAATCAATCTTATTAATGACCAGTTAACAAGAAGCATTAAGACTAAGACTCAATAAATAAACCTTTATATTACCCAAACTGTAAATTAAACCCTTATAAACCGGTGATATTAGAATTCATCACAACCCTAGATAACGGGTTTAGCTACGACGCATATTTACGACTAGTAAAAACTTAAATAAAATAAAAGACATAAAGTAAATGCTGGAAAGTAAATGCGGAAAAGTAAAGGCGGAAAAGTAAATGCTCAAAAGTAAATGCTCAAAAGTAAATGCTGGAAATTAAAAATGTAAAATTACAATAAAAGAAAATGTTGAGGTTAGAGGATCCACTTTTATTACTACTATTTTAGATATCTCCCTTATTATAATATATAAACTTTGCGTGATAATTACCAACCAGCCATATAGGCGGTGTCCTGATTAAGTCAAATTAATAATTAATTACCAACCGACCAACCAGGCGGTATCCTCATTAAGTCAGGTTAAAACCAATTTCAATAATTACCAACCGACCATAAGGCGGTATCCTCATTAAGTCAGGTTTTAAATAGTTTATATATTATAATTAAGGGAGATTAATCTAAATATTAGTAATAAAAGTTTTACCTTTAACCCTAGTAAGGGAGAGTTACCTCCTCATTACTGTAAAGTAAAAACTGAAAAGTAAAGAAAGGAAAGTACTATTGCGTAAAAGTAAATTACAGAAAGTAAAGACTGAAAAGTAAAGAAAAGAAAGTGCAAATGCAAAAATTAATTACTGAAAGCTGTAAATAAACAAACAAGATACAGTCTTCTTAGTATTCTTAAGAAATTACATAGAAGAAAGTATGAATTCAAATCTGAAATTTGGCCTTCTATTTATAGGTAAAAATTGGCTCTCACGTTGCGACGCGTGAAGTGTGCTTGCGTCGCGACGTTGATGAAGGACGCTTGGCATGAACTTTAGCTGAGATGGTGACACGTGGCAGAGGCTGAGTGATTAATTCAATAATTATGCTGACGTGGCGCTGACGTCATTGATGATGTGGTGATGATGATTGTCGGTAGCATGTGATGATGACACGTGTATGGCGCACATTAGTATGATTTGCTATGATGTTGACACGTGGCAGACGCACGTTAGCAGATTCGGCGCACGTTAGCAAATGGCGCACGTTAGCAAGACACATTTTAGCAAATCTTCTCTGATTGTGACACATATCCCAGCGCATGTTAGCAGACTTCGGCCTGTAGCCAAGAATGGTCTCCAAAATAATTACGATTGACCAAAAATGCCCCTATACATGTGTTTTCGTTTGAATATAGGAATCTCATCGATTCGAGTAGCATATGTAATCCTTTGACTATAGGATAACATTGATTTTGTGTGAGATTCTCCATACTTTGATGCCATGTATGTCAGAAACCTTTCATGGTCTAGCCTCTAGATGTTCGTTGGGTGTGGATCGATGCACTCAGTAATCAAGTGTGAAGCAAGATATGATCTTTCGGCCCGTATGTGTACCATAAATGGTTTAAGTATCCCTGTTAGTAAAGTCACGATTCTTAAAGTTTTGGCCAAAGTTAATCACCTATTGTGGATCGCATCAGTTATGAAGAATCGTGGACATGTCGACATAAGATGTGCGCGTCGGAAACTTGACGGTATATTCTATGTTTCTTGAGCACAACACGGATAGCCTACGACGGAAGGATTGTTAAACATATGTGATGACCTCGACTTGTATAGTTCATAAAGGTCGTTCGTGTTCTTCGGGAATTCGGAGGTGGCCGAATTGCATACATATTAGCTAGGCTTATATGACGAACGTGTCTGAACTTATAGAGTCCCAATATGAAATGTACTCGTTGAGCACTTGAGTAGCCGATTAATTTTGATAAAAGATAATATTCGATATTATAATTATCAACTAAGATAATTAAGTGTTATTGGATAATATTGATTAGTTACTTTGACCTAATTGGATTAATTCAATAATTACACAAGGGCTTAATTGTAAAATCATAATTATCTCTACCATTTGAGGATATTATAGTAATTGTAAGTATGTAATAATAAGTGGTTTTGGCTTGATTTAATTGGATTAAATCAAAATGGCAAACATTTAACTAATCCATTTCCTAATCCTTGACTTGATTTAATTGTATTAAATCAAAGTGGGAGACAATGGAGATTAGTCACACCTAATTATACATATTTGGACAAATTAGATTAAGACCACATAAAAGTTGATTACAACTTTTATTAATTAAAAATCGCCTAATTTTTGCTATTAATAGCAAGCTTTAGGAATGTTTTAATTAAGCAAAGCAAAAACTTGAGAAAACTAAGTACAAGCAAATTCTTAAAGAAATTAGCATAAGTTAGAGAAGTGTTTAGAGAAGCTTGTGAGGTCTCTACAATATTTCATCTAGGAGAAATCAAGATTGGATCTTGGGGTGAAGCTTACTAGCATTAGAGTCAAGATTGGATCTTGGAGTCAAGCTTGCTAATCCTTGGAAGTTCTCCAAATATTTCAACAAAGAGAAGTAGATTGGATCTTTGAATCAACCTTGCTAGGTAAGTTTGATCTTCTCTAAAAGCTATATTTTTCATTAGTGAGCCATATAGTGGTGAATTATGTATTAGATACATAATGTTGAAATTAGACTAATTAATTGTGTTAGCATGCTTTGGAATTATAAACACAATATGCTTGTAATTGGGTTAAAATATTTATGTTAGACATAAACATAAAATTAGAGTTTGGAAATCTAGATTAAAACTTAGAGTTATGACTACCATTCTAGAATCACTTGACTACCATTGGGTGACCTAGAATTGTTCACGAGACATTTCTTATTGGGATTCTAATTTGGTTTGTGTATTGGATTTAAAATTTACGTAAGTACGTATTTAGAATAAATTTATGTTTTTGTAAAAATATTTTATTTTTGAAAAACTTGATTTTTATTCTATAACATGTGTTGATGTTGGTTTTGATGTTAAAAATTAATTTTGGGTGTTTTTAAAGTGTTTAGGGAAGACCGAAAGAAATTAGGGTATTAGACCATAATTCATTCAGCTCATTGGAAAGTGAACTGAAGGAAAAGCTTTTGAAATAAATGAAATAAAATTAAATTAAATTAAATTAAGTTGGGCGCTACAGTGCCGCGCGCACTGTACGCGCTACGCGCACTGAATTTGTTTTGCTTCGTTTTGGAGTTTCCAGACTCCGATTCAGCATCAGGTTTTTTCTATACACTCGTAATGAATTATAGTATTTCATTAAATTATTTAAAATTACACCCATACTTGATATCAACGGGTTAGATCCATTTCCACTGCCCGAGGCACAGATCCGACCCTAGAGGTTCCACAACTGCCCCAACACAATCAATATAGAATATTTTTTAAAAAATATCTTCTTTTGGTTTCCCAGCAGTAAAAACTGACATTTTTCGATGAGGATAAGGCTTCCATTTCCTCATTTATTATTTCTTTATTAAATTTTCCATTTTAAAATCCTTAATTAATTAATTTTTAAACATTTTAATTAATTTTTAAACATTTATCTTTCTCATATAGCGTAAGTCGGCCGGACACCCGATTGTCAAAAAAAAAAAATTGAAATGGTGAAAATCACTAATCTAAAACACGCCGCCTAGGCGTGCCTATGCGGTGCTTTTAGGCTCGGCGGCCTATGGCCACCTCGCCTGGCCCCAAATCATTGGGGCCAGACGCTCGCCGGAATGGGCGGTATTTTCTGCCCATTCCGGCAAGTTTTGACCGCGAAATTCATCGATCACTCAAAATTGGAAATTGAAGCTGTTTTCTGGTTGGATTTTACACCCTAATCCTAACATTAACCTTATTCTTACAAAATTAACTCTCTAACTCATCAATTTTAAAAATCCCCAATTTGATACATAAACCCTAATTTTTTTTAAAAAAAAACTTTAATTTCTTCAATTTTTGTTAGTTTCTCATCAAATTGACCCTTTATAAATCTTAGATATTGCTCAAATAACATTTCATTATGATTAATTTATAAAAATCACACTAATTTTTAAACCTAATCATTAAAATTTTTTATTTCCGATTAATTTTCTAAGCCCCGTATAGACCCAACGTAGACGCCCTAGGCACTAGGCGCTAGGTAGTGGTGTTCACGGGTCGGGTCGGGTTTTTTTTTTATTTTTTAATGATTTGATCGGGTCTGGTCAGTAGGGTCGGTCGACCCAAAAATTGAGTGCATGACCCGCGCAGATCGGGTCAAAACAGGTCGGGTAAAAAAACTGCGGGTCGGGTCGGGTCACCATAAAAATTCAGTAAATATAATATATATATTTCATTGATTCAAATATAACAAGGCAGGCGCGTGTCTGAGATGGCAAAGTAATTGAGTAATATCCAACTGATCTTGAGTTCGAATCTCACCATCTACATTTTTGTTTAATAAATTAAAATTTCGAAAATTGATGAAGATTGGATTCGAACCGGTAACCATCTCAAAACTAGCAAAGACTTAACCATTTCAGCTACACTTGTTACTTGTAAAAATTGTATCATTAAAAATATATATACGATAATTATTATATTATTTACATCGGGTCGGGTCAGACCCGAGTTTTCTAACTAAAACCCGTGACCCGACCCAACATTTCGGGTCGGGTCAAAATTGACCCGAATTTGAATTTTTGAAATTCTTAAACCCGACCAGGTTAGGTCGGGTCGGATCGCGGATCGACCCGACCCTATGAACACCCATAGCGCTAGGCACTTGGTCACCGCGGTGAAAATATCACCAACCCAATGTAATAGCAGCATGGCTTCACTGTTACTTTTTTTTTAATCTTCCATTTTTTGGGTCTATTTGATCGATTCCAACGGGCCAAGTTCATGCAGTGTGTGTCGCCGGTCTACGACTCACCGGATACTAAAGCTTTTACCGGTGATAGGAGGTTTCCGGTGGAGAGAGAGGGGGAGGAGTCTTCTAGCAGTTCATCGTCGATTGGGAGGAATAGTGACACGAACGGTGAAGATTCAAACGAGGTGCAGAGCTCATATAAAAGACCCTTGGATTCTTTGAATGCTTTAGAGCAAGTTTTTCCGATCAAGTAGGTATTTTTATTATTCTTTTTGTTAGTTTTTTTATTTTTTTGGATTATTTATTTATTTGGGTAAATTTTGTTGAACGGTGAAAGTTTAGAGAAGATGTAAAGGTAGCTTTTTTAGAACTGAGGATGTGTGTGATGAGGGGCATTAATGAAGATGCCTTCTTTGAAGCTTGTAGTTACTAGTTACTAATTACACTCAATTTATCTTTATGGCAGTAATTAGTAATTTTTTAATTAAAAAAATCTTATAATTAGTAGAAAGTAATTGCATAGATGTTGTTTGTAAGGTTTTGTAAAGGGGCATGAAATTATGTGTTTGCTAAATTTGCGGATGTTGATTTTGAAAAGAAGAACCCTAAAACATTGATTTTTCCTCTTAAGTGCACATTTTGATCTATTAGATTACATTAGATTACAGATGAAAATCCTTCTGCTTTGAACTAGTCCAAGTTGTGTTACTCTGTTCCTGTGCAGAATAGTTTTTTATTTTTACTGCTTCTGTTCATCTGTTAGGAGTTGTTGATGGGGATTTCTGCAACTAAGATATTCAAATAGTTCGGCAATGGCAAATAGGGAACTTCCATTTTTAGGAAAATCGGACGGCCAGACGTATGGGCTAGTTCTCAGGTAGTACGAGAATCCGAGCACCCCTTCCTCAGATCTGGCGCGGATTTCATGGGCCGAAAACATCAGAACTGGTGCCGACCACTTAAGACCGGCGGCTCAGTTTGATGTATCTTACTGAGTTCGGATATTTCGGGTCAAAGTGGAAACAACTTTGGAAGCTCGGCGGATCACTTGGCCGACCTCTTGAAGACCGACGTGGATTCAGAGTAGTTGGATTTTTCCCTCCAAAATCAACTTTCACATTCGAAATCCTACAGGTTGTCATCATTAATGAAAAAGCGTGGCAGTGTACTTTTACGGCGTGATGTGACGGGAAATCAGAGGGTAGGCTTTGCTTTCGGCGATGGCAGATTGGGGAAGAGAACTTGTCAAATCACCGGAAACTCGCAGACCTGCAGAGCTAACGTCATAAAGATATGGGAACAGTATTGAATATTCATTAGTATATAACGGGAGGGCGATATCATTTGTAAGGGTTGGAAAAACTTTCATTTGATTACTACTTGTAAGAAACATAAAGAACGACCAACAGCTCAGTTACTATTAGATATGTCCCTAAACAGGTCGGTCCGGCTCGTTTTGGTAATAAAATAATCGCATCTACTTTGTACCTGTGGACGTAGGCTGGATCAATTCGACCGAACCACGTTAAACACTCTCTGTTGATTTTCTTGCGTTTGTTTTGCTTCTTACCACATTTGCCTTTGGTCTCCCCATAACCAAACAAATTCAAGGTTGAATGAGGGTTGTCTCGGGAAGGTTATCTCGAAACTGCCCCTGGGACGAAAATCATCCCTCAACAGTTGGTGCCGTCTGTGGGGAAAGCACAAAAAGCAACTTACGTGGTAGGACGATGGCGGAAGGTGGGAACCATAGATCGTCAAAGAGCTCAACAACAGAGTGAATGGAAAAAATGGAGGAAAGCATGCGGAAGGATAAGGAGGAGAACCAGACTCTCATGAAGGCCATGTTGGAGAAGCTGGAGAGACTAGAAAAGATGAATAATGAAAGGATGGAGGCCGGTCCAAGTCAGAGAAGAGGCGAGATAGCCAAAGGAAAGAGAGTGGTAGACCTAAGCGAAGACGATGAGCCCGGGAGGAAAGACCCCCAGAGGGTGAGGTCACTTTTGAGGTGTCTTACAACCGAAGAAGCATATTATGTACTCAGAGAGATCCACGAAGGAATCTACGGGAGTCATACTGGGGGACAGTCAATTGCATTTAAGGCGTTGAGGTAAGGGTTCTACTGGCTAACCATGCACCAAGACAGAATGAAGGTAGCTCGAAAATACGAGGGATGCCAGAAGAATGCCAACATTCATCATCAGTCTGCTGAGCAGTTGACCACTCTGGTCAGCCCCTGGCCGTTCGCCCAGTGGGGGCTAGACATTATCGGGCCAATGCCAGCGAGGCGGGGACAAGCCAAGTATGCCATCGTCGCCATTGACTACTTCACCAATGGGTAGAGGCTGAACCCCTATCTGCGATCATAGAGAAGAAGGCGAAAGACTTTGTGAGGAAGAGCATCATATGCCGGTTTGGAATTCCCCGAGCTATCATCACTGATAACGAGAAACAGTTTGACAGCAAGGGTTTTAGGAAACTCTGTGAAGACCTCCAAATCACCTGAGATTTGCTTCACCTGCCCATCCCAAATCTAACGGACAGGTCGAGGCTACCAACAAAATGATCAAGGTAAATCTGAAGGCCCGACTTGGATCTTGTAAAGGGCTATGGGTCGAAGAGTTATCAGAAGTGTTATGGGTGCACCGAACAACCTACAAAGACTCCACCGGGGAAACCCTTTTTCTTTGGCTTATGGTTGCGAAGCAGTAATTCCGGAGAAATCGGGATGATCACGCACCGGGTCCGGCATTTTGAGGCCGAAAAAAATGAAGAACTTGTCAGGAATCATCTCGACCTAGTCGAAGAAAAGCGGGAGAAGTCAGCTATGAGGGCGGCTGTCTATCAGCAGAGAATGACTCGTTTTTATGACAAGAAAGTTCGGGTTCGGTCCTTCACTCCTGGAGATTTGGTTTTGAGCAATGTCACTTTGAATACCCGAAGGCCCGAAGAAGGTTCATTGGGCGCCAAATGGGAAGGGTCGTACAGAGTGGTGGAGATAGTGAGGTCGGGCACCTATTTTTTGGAACAGTTGGATGGTACCCGACTCAAGAAGCCCTGGAACGCCGAGATGCTGAGGAAGTATTTTCAGTAGATTTTTTCTAAACTACAAAGTCTCTGGGTGAATCGGCCCAGACCAGAAGATTGTTGAAGAGCCTCTCTTAGAATGACCCACAAAGAGTTGGAAGAAGGGTGGCAAATCCCATTAATATGAACATGGTTCTCTCTTTTGAATTTTAAAACCGATCTACTTTACTTGTTTAATAATTGAATAAGAAAGTCATGTTCAATATTCCTGGGATTTGCTCGGTGCGAATGAGTGATCGGTAGTCAGGAAATGGCACCAAGCCCGTGGCACGCCAATCCCGGGTGTCATTATCAAACCCCCGGGTGGAAGTGTCCCGACCTGACTCCTCTCACCTTTGAGGATTCAGAACGCGTCAAGTGATGTGGTACATGTGGGAAAAGCGCGAACCCCTCGCGACACGCCAATCCCGGGTGTCATTATCAAACCCCCGAGGCCGAAGCGTTACTACCCCATGACTCGCATATTTGAGGAACAACTCGGGTAAACCGGACCCAATGAGGTTTCTTCCCCTGCGAGTCGGCTGGTGAGTCTCGTTGAGAACCATCAGACTATCTGGATTGGGTATGGCCAAATGGCCCCCTTGATTGTAGGAGTCTCGGGTAAACCAGACCCATGAAGGTTTCTTCCCCTGCGAGTCGGCTGGTGAGTCCCGTTGAGAACCATCCAAGGGATGGCGCACACGGGGTGCCTTCTTCCCCCGTGGGGTATCTGTCTGACCGCCTCGGATCAGGAGAAGCACGACATGGGGAGGTTTCTGCCCTCATAGCACTTGCAGGATCCAAAGCCGCCCAGCATGAAGAGGTTTATGCCCTCAGGGTCTCGACCCCTCACCGACCCGTAGCTCGGCTAGCCGAGACGCTGAGTTATTGATGAGTTGTATTTATATCACTATTTCCTACCTATTTAACCTAATATTTTGTATAGCTTCTCGGATTTTCTGAACATTTTGATGTGTTTTGTGTTATTTTGCAGATAAATAAAGTTGGGAAAGCATTGTAAGCAATTGGGGCCAAAATAGAGAAAAATTGAAAAAAGGGCAATTCGGTAAATTGTCCACGTCGCGACGCCAAGACTATACGCGTCGCGACGCCTAACGTGCGCCGAAGAGTGCTAACGTGCTCCGGGTCCATGTGTCAGAATCTGAGAAAAGTTTGACTTTGCTAACGTGCACCGTGACACATGTCAGCATCATACGGTGCCGACAGTCACCATCGCCACGTGTTGCCACATGTCACTCCACGTCATTGCCACATCATCAGCCACATCACCAGGTTGACCAAGTCAAACTGCCACCTCACCGCCACGTCATCATCAGCCAATCAGGAAGTGCCACATGTCGCAATCCTACGGTGCCGACAGTCTCTTTCCCATGTCACCGCCACGTCACCGCCACGTCAGCATCAATTATTGGCTATCTAATCCTTATCTGACACGTGGCGGATAAGAATCTAGCCGACCAATCAGAAGCCGCCACGTGTCATAATAATTGAGCCTCAACCACTCTGCCTCGTGTCACCTGATCCAGAATCTGCAATCGACGAACCAGAGCGTGCCACGTCGACAGAAGCTGACGTAGCAACGCCAAAGGCCTCAGTGTCTCGACGCCAGATGCCTATCCGCGCTTATAAATAGAGCTTCAAATTTCAGTTTTAGATGCACCACTCTCTCTCATCTCTTTGATGTAAAGAGAGAGTTTCTCTCTCTACTTTCTTTTAGTTTTTTTTTAGTTTTTTTTTAGTTTTTAGTTTTGTAAATAATTTTAATTACGTTCTGTAATAATAGTAATTTACTTTTTACTTTTTATTTTTTACAATTTTTACTATTCACCATGAGGAGATAACTTCCCCAGCTAGGGTGAAAGGTAATTCTTTTACTGTTACTAATTAGATTAATCTCCCTTAAAAATAATATATTTACTATTTAAAATATTGACTTAAAAAGGATACCGCCAGATTGGTCGGTTGGTAATTCATTTTAATCTGGTTTAAACCTGACTAATAAAGGATACCGCCAGATTGGTCGGCTGGTAATTAATTTTCTTACCGCCTATCTGGCTGGTTGGTAAAATAATCATAAGTTAATATATTATATTAGGGAGGTATCTAAATAGTAAATAGTAAAAGTTGATCCTTTTACCTTAGCATTTTATTTTATTTTACTTTTCAGTTTTTACTTTATGTCTTTTACTTTTCAGCATTTTTACTTTATGTCTTTTACTTTTAAGTTTTTACTAGCCCTAGTTATGTGTTAGTTATCTTGGATTGTGATGAATTATAATATCACCGTTTATAAGGGGTTATTTTATAGTTTGGGTAATTTAAAGGTTTACTTATTAAGTCTTAAGCTTAATGCTTCTTGTTGTCTGATCACCAATAAGATTGATGTGGTAAATCTAAAATGAACTAGACATAGTGATTTTAGGTTTCAGCCTTAGACTTAATAGCCCACGATCTTCCTTGAGGATAGATAACCCTTTAATAGATTTTCTTACAGGATAGACATATACCTGTCGGGCGGGGGTAGCCATAATTGGAACTTAAACTTAATGAATCCAGATAATTTGGTTGACATAGACATATGGTTCAATTGGGTTAAACTGGGTATTTGCGTCTGACCATCGACAGAGGCTTTTGCATAATTTCGTGTTCCAGGTTAGTAAACTGATTTATTACACAAACATAAAATAATCACTTCATCTTTTAAAAGATATTAGAATGATTCACAACCCTAGATCTTTGAGTCTTTTGTTATTTTCCTTAGTATTTTCTTTTGTTTATTTTATTTATTTTAATTAAGGAAAAACCACATTCAACCAATCAAACAATCATTCTCTTCTCCATATAATTAGATACTTGTAAATAAATAGTATCAATAATTAATAACAACAGTAGGAATTAAGTCCTCGTGGGATCAATATTTTTATACTACTTGAACGATACATACGCTTGCGTTATACGTGTGTGTTTACGCCGGTCAAGTTTTTGGCGCCGTTGCCGGGGACTTCTTTTTCTTGAGTTATTAATTTTGAAGCTATCTAATTTACTTTTAACTAATTTTCTTTATTTTTATCTGTAATTTTTATCTCTTTCTTTTGTTTTCAGGTGATTGAAAAATGGAACATTATTGGGAGATTGAGAGATCACGAGCTTTACTAGAAGATACACCCAAAATCTAGGAGCAACAGTCCGGTTTTCTGAGGCCTGTTGTCCAGCCCAACAATTATCACTGGATGTCAGAACCAAGCAATACCACATTTGCTCAACGGAACGCAATGGGGAGATGTGACATATGTAATGGTAACCACCCTAGAGATTATTGCAAATACAACTACCATCAAGGGTGGCAGAGCTATCAAGATCCTTCATGGTATGACGAGCCATCACATTTCACAGAACCACATTTTCCATTTTATCCACCATCTACCTATGATCTTCATCAACAACCAGAACCATCAGAGGAAGATCAGTTGTTAAACATGCTCGAAGATATGTTCAAGAAACGAAAAGAAAAGTTGGATACAATGCTTGAAACAAGTCAGGATCAATTTGAAAGTATTCAGAGACAATCACAATTCATTCAGAGGATGACAGATCAAATGAGACAATTCACAGAAAACCAGAACTACATACCTCAAGAACCAGTTTCAGATGACACTGATGAAGCCTTCGAGTACCAATCATTTCACAATGACACTTCAACAGAGGAGGAGGCTGAACAGTATCAACAACCAGAGGTATCAGTTCAGGAGCCTGAACCGGCAAAGTCTCAAATTGACTTTTATTATTCAGATTCTGACGAGGATGAAGCTGATCTATTTGTACCAACTGCACCAACAACGGAGGATCAAGCTTTCAATCCTCAAAATGAAGATCTTGGAGCATGCTTTACCATGATGTTTGAAGAAGATCTACCTGAACCATCCATTCCAGTCGTATCAGAGGATGAAAATCTAATGTCAGAAACATCTTTGCATCCTCAGGTTGACAATTTTGAAGCATGTATTTCACAGATGACAGATAAAGAGCTGAATATAAAAATTTTAAAATTCATCTGTGAAGAAAAGGTGGAGCAAGAAACAGAGCAAATGGAGGAGTAAATGTCTGATCTTAATAAAGATCCAGAGCATTCAGGAGAAACATCGCTGTTTTGGGGAGTACAAATCAAAGATATCGCCCAGAAGCTTGACATAATGGAACTTCCATTCCAAGTCAAGCACCATACGAGACCTCCTGATTTTCTTTCTTTCTTTGCAGGAACCACTGGAACAACAAGGAGCAAAAAGGCGGCACGAGCACTGAATGAGACAAAACTTTTTTTGCCCCTTTACCTTTGGAAGAGACCATTCAAAAGCAACGCTCACGGGATTGTCTTTAATCGGACATCCAAAACGACATTGAAACCTCCTTGACATATGGATTTCAGTAACGTCTGGCTGAAGACAAAAAAATTAACGCTAGCAGGGAGGCAACCCATGCAATTTGTTGTAATTTTTGTTTTCATATTTTGTGTATACATGTTGTAGAGTTTTTAATTTTGTGTGTTATTTTTGTAGGGAAAGGCACAAACGAAGCATTTTAAGACAGAAGGAATGGTGTTTGGCAATCACAAAAGATGAGAAATAATTCATTAGCGATGGCTGAGTAAAGAATTAATTCTTGAGACGCATCCTAATGAATTTATACTAAGCGAGTGGCGTATTGCATACACAATTTTGTTGCCTTAATTATTGCTTTGATTCACTTTTCTGTTGTAATTATCTTTATTTTCATAGACAGGATCCAGACTTTTTGACCTTTCACGATTTCATTTTGTTGTTTAGCTAAACAAGCTTCCTCTGGAAAATACTAGTGCTATTATTACTCACCTTTTTTCAGGTATTATAAATTCAGCCCATCATTGCACTTTTGAAGGCATCCAGAGTTGAGAAAGAAATACATATAAAAAATGGAAGCCACTTCGAGAAGACGAGTTGAAAACATCTGTGTGTTTTGCGGTAGTAGTGTTGGTGTTAAGCCACAATACGTAGAAGCAACACATGAATTGGGTCGAGTCTTAGCTACAAGGAATATGCACTTAATATATGGCGGAAGAAATCTTGGACTTATGAGGATCGTTTCAAAAGCTGTACAGGAAGGAGGCAGTCACGTTTTGGGAATCATCCCAAAACCCTTGGCAGAGGCAAATCTTATTGAACCATCAAACGGAGAGGAACTGATCGTACCAGGCATGTCTGAATGACTGGTAGAAATGATTAACCGTGCTGATGCCTTTATTGCTTTGCCAGGTGGCTTGGGTACATTGGAGGAAATTTTTATAGTACTATCTTGGGCGAACCTGAACATACACCAGAAACCAATTGTACTGCTCAACGTTGATGGATTTTATGATTTTCTTTGTGTGTTTCTTGATGATGCCCGAAGAAATGGGTTCGTGTCAAAACCTTTAAAACAACTCCTCTTTACTGCCAGAACTGCTCCGGATCTAATTGACCAACTCTTAGCCAATGAACCACGAGTTGACCCTATCTTTTCAAAGATAAATTGGTCAGAGGACGATCGTGGTAAGAGGTGTAGGATTAATCTGGATCTTAACCTTTAATTTCTGTGTAGAATTTCAGCTAACCAGGTACGACCTTCTAAACTCTTCTTCTACTTTTTAAGAAATTGGGGATAATGTCTCATTTAAGTTTGGGGGAAGGAATTAGTTTATCAGTACCTTGTTTTTAGTTTGTGTTAATTTTATTTTTAGTCCAAATTTTTTTGAAAAATACAAAAAATTGAATTTTTTTCAAAAATTACAAAAATATTTTGCGTTTTTGTTTTTATTTTGACTAAAAATATGAAATTGGTAAGAGATAGCTGAGTAAGGAGTTTCCACTCCTGAGACGTATCTCAATCCTATTTTCGAAATAAGTTAATTTTTTTTATTTCCTTTTAAATTATTTAATTTGTAAATTCTCCATAAAACGGACTAAAATGGATCTTCATATGTTCAGTTAGCAGATATTATCAACATACATAGAAACATACGGACATGAACTAAAATTGAAAAGTTTGTAATATTCAGTACTCTAGTTTAATTGGAGGAAGCATCTCAAAAAGCAATGGAAAAAAAAAATCTAAGATCCGAGTTATTAAGTTTGTAAGGGTGTTTTAACACTTAGTGCCCTAAAACCAACTGGATTGGGAGTCACTGGCCCAAAGCTCGCTACATGGATCAAAGATGCTGCAAAATATATATATATATATATCTGAAGTCTGAGTAATTAAGTCCGTAGGGGTGTCTTAACACCTGGTGCCCTAAAGCCAACTGGTTTGGGAGCCACCGACCCAACACTTGTTACATAGATGGAAGATATTGTATGTAAATAAAAAATAGAGAAAAATCAAAGAAAAAATCAGAAAAATTATTCCATTGCTACCAAAAGGTGTGAAATCTGATAAAACTTTAAGACAAAAATATTACTCTCTTATCAACCGCACTTATGACTGTTGTGGGAAAAAATGAGTTGTTTAATATTTTGTTGGCTTTGTATATGAAGAATGGTAAATATAATCGGAGAATTTATTTATTCAGTAATTTAGAAAGAAACAAAACAACTAGTAACTTGGAGTAGAAGTTTCACCTGATTAGTCACTAATTTCTTTATTCTCTTTTCGCTTGTCTTTTTGCTTTTGTGTGCATTAGTTTCACTACCTTTTTACTTTTGTAAAATGTTTGTGGGTATCATTGCTGTAAACCCTCACGAGACTACAACTCGTCCACTAGGGACACTATGGGTTTAAAGGCTTGTTGCATACGCTAAATGCAACCGTGATCCCTACGAAGGTGACTTAGTTAAATTTTATTATTTTATTTTATGTTTTGCTCGAGGACTAGCAAAATGTTAGGTTTGGGGGTGTGATGAGTGGTATTTATATCACTATTTCCCACTCATTTAACCTAATATTTTGTATAGTTTCTCGGGTTTTGTGAACATTTTGATGTGTTTTGTGTTATTTTGCAGATAAATAAAGTTGGGAAAGCATTGGAAGCAATTTGGGGCCAAAATAGAGAAAATTGACAAAAAGGCAATTCGATAAATTGTCCGCGTTGCGACGCCAAGACTATACGCGTCGCGACGCCTAACGTGTGCCGAACAGTGCTAACGTGCGCCGGGTCCACGTGTCAGAATCTGAGAAAAGTTTGACTTTGCTAACGTGCGTCGGGTCCACGTGTCAACATCAATTATTGGCTATCTAATCCTTATCTGACACGTGGCGGATAAGAATCTAGCCGACCAATCAGAAGACGCCACGTGTCACAATAATTGAGCCTCAACAACTCTGCCACGTGTCACCTGATCCAGAATCTGCAACCGACGAACCAGAGCGTGCCACGTCGACAGAAGCTGACGTAGCGACGCCAAAGGCCTCAGCGTCTCGACGCCAGATGCCTATCCGCGCCTATAAATAGAGATTCAAATTTCAGTTTTAGATGCACCACTCTCTCTCACCTCTTTGATGTAAAGAGAGAGTTTCTCTCTCTACTTTCTTTTAGTTTTTTTAGTTTTTTTTTTTTAGTTTTTAGTTTTGTAAATAATTTTAATTACGTTCTGTAATAATAATAATTTACTTTTTATTTTTTACAATTTTTACTATTCACCATGAGGAGGTAACTTCCCCAGCTAGGGTGAAAGGTAATTCTTTTACTGTTACTAATTAGATTAATCTCCCTTAAAAATAATATATTTACTATTTAATATATTGACTTAAAAATGATACCGCCAGATTGGTCGGTTGGTAATTCATTTTAATCTGGTTTAAACCTGACTAATAAAGGATACCGCCAGATTGGTCGGTTGGTAATTAATTTTTCTTACCGCCTATCTGGCTGGTTGGTAAAATAATCACAAGTTAATATATTATATTAAGGGAGATATCTAAATAGTAAATAGTAAAAGTTGATTATTTTACCTTAGCATTTTATTTTATTTTACTTTTCAGTTTTTACTTTATGTCTTTTACTTTTCAGCATTTTTACTTTATGTCTTTTACTTTTAAGTTTTTACTAGCCCTAGTTATGTGTTAGTTATCTTGGGTTGTGATGAATTATAATATCACCGGTTTATAAGGGGTTATTTTATAGTTTGGGTAATTTAAAGGTTTACTTATTAAGTCTTAAGCTTAATGCTTCTTGTTGTCTGATCACCAATAAGATTGATGTGGTAAATCTAAAATGAACTAGACATAGGGATTTTAGGTTTCAGCCTTAGACTTAATAGCCCACGATCTTCTTTGAGGATAGATAACCCTTTAATAGATTTCCTTACAGGATAGACATATACCTGTCGGGCGGAGGTAGCCATAATTGGAACTTAAACTTAATGAATCCAGATAATTTGGTTGACATAGACATATGGTTCAATTGGGTTAAACTGGGTATTTGCGTCTGACCATCGACAGAGGCTTTTGCATAATTTCGTGTTCCAGGTTAGTAAACTGATTTATTACACAAAAATAAAATAATCACTTCATCTTTTAAAAGATATTAGAATGATTCACAACCCTAGATCTTTGAGTCTTTTGTTATTTTCCTTAGTATTTTCTTTTGTTATTTTATTTTATTTTAATTATGGAAAACCACATTAGGAAATAAGTACTTGTAAATAAATAGATACTTGTAAATAAATAATATCAATAATTAATAACAACAGTAGGAATTAAGTCATCGTGGGATCGATATTTTTATACTACTTGAACGATACGTACGCTTGTGTTATACGTGTGTGTTTACGCCAGTCAGTTGTAAGATTCAAAATTGTATTTTGGGAGGCACCAGACAGGACGCTGCCCCGGGGCACCCGAGTTGTTATTCTTTTCGGATTTATGCGCAGTATGTGTTAAGTCACCTCTATTTTGCTAATTTTACTTTGCTCAATTTTTGCTTTTCGCTGATGCCCGACAAGGGGATGCCCGCACCGGGATCCGCAGAGCCTCAGAGGTTGAAAATCTTCCCTCGTGTAAGTCTCAAATGTTCCACCAGCTCGGGGATGGATTCGTTCCGCCGAGTCTGCTATGTTCCACCAGCTCGGGGCTGGATTCATTCCGTCGAGTCTGTTATGTTCCACCAGCTCGGGGCTGGATCCGTTCCGCCGAATCTGTTATGTTCCACCAGCTCGGGGTTGGATTCGTTCCTCCGAGTCTGTTTTGTTCCACCAGCTCGGGGCTGGATTCGTTCCGCCGAGTCTGTTATGTTCCACCAGCTCGGGGCTGGATTCGTTCCGCCGAGTCTCTTTTGTTCCACCAGCTCGGGGCTGAATTCGTTCCGCCGAGTCTGTTTTGTTCCACAAGCTCGGTTCTGGACTCATTCCGCCGAGGCTACTGGCCTCTCCAGCCTCGGGGTCGGGTTACGTCCCACCGAGTGCCTGATTTCGGCTTAAGGATGTATCATAGGAAGACGTTGAAGATGACCTGAGTTGGCACCATATCAGTTTTTTTTTTTTTTGCATGATTCCTAAGGCCAACCACCTGACGGCTGATCAACACACTTCTGATTTTCGTAGTTCTCGGCACCAACTCGCACACTCGTTGGACCCAAAAACTAGGGGACAGATGTTGATGGGGATTTCTGCAACCAAGATATTCAAACAGTTCGGCAAGAGAAAATAGGGAACTTCCATTTTTGGGAAAATCGGACGGCTAGACGTATGGGCCAGTTCTCAGGCAGTACGAGAATCAGAGCACCCCTTCCTCAGATCTGGCGCGGATTTCATGGACCGACAACATCAGAACCGATGTCGACCACTTAGGACCGGCAACTCGGTTTGATGTATCTTACCTTTTGGAACAAGCCGATGAGTTCAGATATTTCGAGTCAGGGCGAAAACAGCTTGGGAAGCTCGACGGATCACTTGGCCGACCTCTTAAAGACTGACGTGGATTCAGAGTAGTTGGATTTTTCCCTCCAAAATCAACTTTCACATTCGAATCCAACAAGTTGTCATCATTAATGAAAAAGCGTGGCAATGTACTTTTACGGCGTGATGTGACAGGAAATCAGAGGGTAGACTTTGCTTTCGGTGATGGAAGATTGGGGAAGAGAACTTGTCAAATCACCGGAAATCCGCAGACCTGCAGAGCTGACATCACAAAGATATGAGAACAATATTGAATATTCATTAGTATATAAGGGGATGGCGATCTCATTTGTAAGGGTTTGAAAAACTTTAATTCGATTACTACTTGTAAGAAACACAAAGAACGACCAACAACTCGTTTACTATTAGATATGTCCCTAAATAGGTCGGTCCGGCTCGTTTTGGTAATAAAATAACCGCATCTACTTTGTGCTCGTGGACGTAAGCTGAATCAGTTCGGCCGAATCACGTTAAACACTCTCTGTCGATTTTCTTGCGTTTACTTTGCTTCTTGCCACATTTACATTTGGTCTCCCTATAACCAAACAAATTCAAGGTTGATGGAGGGTTGTCTCGGGAAGGTTATCTCGAATTACCCATATGACGAAAATCATCCGTCAACAGGAGTATTTGTTCAAATAGACCAAGTTTATATTTCACTGTCAAGTAAATTGATTCCAAAATAGGTATTAGTAAAGTATGTGGAGTTTTGTGGCTGAGCTAGGGTTTTATTACTGAATATGATCCAATAGGCAAAAAATGCTTCTCTATTAAGAATGATTGGGATGAAACAGTGGCGTATCCAGAAATTTCAATAAGCGGGGGCTAAATTTTTTTTTTTATCAAAATAATATATAATGAATTCATACATATTTTTTGAAATTACAAGATGATCCATATACTTTTGAAAATTATGAAATAGCCTCTAATTCTAAACTTATAAATTAACTCAAAATTTCAGAATAATATTTTTATTCATAATTTCTAAAAATACCAATTTACCCTAAAAATTTAAGTAAAAATTTATTTTTAAAATTATATATTTTAAGTTTATGTAGTATATTATATACTAAACTCAAACCTAAGTATAAACATAATTATTTTTATTTTTTATTTAAATGTAATGGAATCTCTATTCTTTGGTAAATGGAAAAACACATAAATGAGTTGATTTAAAATGAAAAATAATCAATTATCTATACACATACAAATTAAATATAAATTATTTTAGATATTTTTAATAAATAAGATTGATGCAAAAAGTGTATTGGAATTTTTGTTAACTAATTTGGATTTTGGCCTATATATTATATTAAAAAATATAATTCAAAAAATTAATAAATAATGTATTTATGTGTGTTGTTTATATATATATATATATATAATTTAAAAAAAAAAGTGGGTCCAGTGGGGGCAACTGGGCTACTTGGCTCGGCCACTGGGATGAAACCTAATGTTCTAATTCTTGTTATACTTGCTTTGGTTATTTTCTAGGTTTCTAAACTTGTTGCAACTTGCAATTTTTTTTCCACTCATTTCAGGGAGAAAATCTTTGGTGTAACAGTTGTACCACGTCATCCATGCAACAAGCTAACCATCATTTGACACGCGTGCTAAAATATCAAAAAACAACTAAAAAATATAAAGAAAATAAACATGTTATTTTTTAATTTGTAGGTGGTACCACGTCATCCATACCACTGTTGCACCAAAGATTTACTCCATTTCAGGAGAGGTATATCCGGATTTTATAATGGAAAATCAAAGTCTTTCACAAGCCTAGCTGATGTCTCCTCTGCTTTGTCTATCAAAGAACTTGCGAAGCCAGAAGATCCATACACCGGGAAATGCAAGAATCTATTGGCTCATAATAACTTATTTGATAAGAATCGCCATTACCATTGTAAAAGTAATGGAAGTGGGACATCAAAGAAACCTGCCAACTCTGGTTGAAGCACCATGGTTCTGGGGATGGCCGAGAAAGGCACTGTTATCAATCACAGTGAGGATTCCAACTTAATTACTTCATCACATTTGCATCATCTTCCACCTCTACATCCCCAAGGTAAAAGATCTCCCAGCAATGGATCACCACCATCACCCTCTCGACGAAACTCTCACTTAGCATTTTATGGCAGAGACTTGGACAACAAAGAGTACTGAAATTTAGCTTCTTTTTTGTTTCATGTTATGAACCTGGAAGTTTGAAGAAATTTCATGTTTGTTGAAGTTTCTGGCTGGCAGTTTCCTGCTTTTATCTTGTTGTCTTTGTCCATTGTACTTGTAGCTTTAGGTACAGAGAGTATTTTGGAGGAAAATTGATCTTCTCCCCCCTGACAACTGACACATCCCCCTTCCCCCTCTCTCCTTTGGATTTTACAAAAAAACCCTTATCAATATTTACAATTCCTTTTTTTTTTTTTTTGAAAATTTACACATTATAAAATTTAAATATTTTATTAATAATTAATAAAATGTTAATTATTTATTTTATTTATTTTTTTATTTTTGTTAATAAATATTACATATTTTTTATCTATTCGTTTAATTTTTTTAATTCATTTTAATTTAATTAAAACTACTTATGTATAAAAAAAATATTTTAAACAATATAATTTTTTTATTATTTTCGAAATTTATAAAAAAAAAAAAAAAAAAAAAAACCAAAAATTGGCCCCAAGGGAATCATCCCCCTTGGGGCCTGGAGCCCTGGACGATGATCGTCCAGGGCGATTGTTCCCCTTGAGGGGAACAATCGTCCCCCCCTCCTTTTTTTTTTTTTTTTTTTTTTAATTATTATATATATTTTTTTTAATTTCGAAAAAAAAAGTTTAATAATTTTAAAAAAATTATATATATATATATATATATATTAAATTTAAAGTTGTGTTGATTTTGATTTTGATTCTGATTTCGATTTCGATTTTATATTTTCTTTATTAAAATTTTTTTATCTTATTTAATTTCGTAAATCAGTATCCATATCTACTTTTACTTTTTTTTTTAAAAAATATTTTATTAAAAGTTGTGTTGATTTTTATTCTGATTCTGATTTTAAATTTTATTTATTAAAAGTTTTTTGTCTTATTTAATTTCGTAAATAAGTAACCATATCTACTTTTTTTTTTAAATATTTTATTAAAAGTTGTATTGATTCTGATTCTGATTTTATATTTTATTTATTAAAAGTTGTTTGTCTTATTTAATTTCGTAAATCAGTATCCATATCTTCTTTTACTTTTTAAAAAATCTATTTTATTAAAAGATGTGTTGATTCTTATTCTGATTCTGATTTTATATTTTATTTATTAAAAGTTGTTTGTCTTATTTAATTTCGTAAATCAGTATCCATATCTTCTTTTACTTTTTAAAAAATCTATCAAACGGATGGGCTGACAATCTATTACACTTACTGCATTTTTTCCAGTCGCCGGCACCAGAGGTACATTGGATGGACTCAATGAGTTTAGGAATTGTCATCGCTTCGAGGTACAATATTGTACTGCATACATTTGCTGAGAATGTTTGGAGTTGTTTTACTCACTTGCCATTAAGGTCCCCTGCAGTTCCAGAGCAAGAGCGTCAAGAAATAGCTATTGCTCATGTGGCAGACACTTTGTGCAAGTTTTTTACACCCTCATTACCCTGTACCACCCATCCCAATGTGGTGGTGGGAACATTCATCGTATGAAGCTAAAGAATGGGCCACTCGTTATATGATTCGTAATCAATTATGGTACGAAGTATTGGGTATATCACCAAGTGCGCCAGGAGGAGACTTTGGAGGCAACATAGATTAGAATTTATGTTTTTATATTTTTAAGTGTAACTTTTTATGTTGTTATTTGTACTATTTTCAAATAAATATTAAGAATATTTTTATAATAATTAAATTATAAAATATATTTAAAAAAAATTAAAAGAAAAAAAAAGAGGGGCGAATTGCTGCAGCCAAAGCCTTTTTTTTTTTAAATTAATCAAAATATATATATATATATATATATATATATTACTATATATATATATATAAATATATTTATATATATATATATATATATATATATATATATATATATTATATATATAATATAAATATATGTATATATCAATAAATAAAAAAATTAGATATATATGGTTTATTTGAAATTGAAAATAGATTTTTGGTGAAAGGAAGAGGGTAATGTGTAAGAGGGGGGGGGGAAGATAAGGCCTCATTTTGGAGACTCTTACTGCTGCCGTACTCTTTTCTTTTTCCTTGTTTGCTTTGTCTTTTAGATGGTAACTAGAATGTTTCACTGTATCATACAAGAATCTAAATATTTCACTTCATATTTCTAACTTTGGCTGTTCGTTCTGTCAGTCAAAGTATAAAATTTTACTAGAATAAATAGGACAAACAAATATTTAATATTGCCTATGGCAGTATGGCCTACCCTCTGTAAGCAGTAGCTTTTCTGGTTTTTTATTGTTTTGTTCTTTTCTTTTGGCAATTGCACTATAATTGTTCGATATTTGATGAGGTTCCTCCCAGATGACCTCTTTCTTCCACCTTTACCCCTTTTAATATTGAGTTACGGTTTGATGTTTTATTCTACTAGGACATGGCAACTGTGTATTTCTGTACATGTTTGATTCCAGATGTCGAGGTAGTACAGGCTACTGACTTCCCAGCAACAATCAATCTGAGACCTCCACAACATTCTTCCTTTGGCAAATTGCTTCCAGTGCTCTGACCACAAGAATTTGCTGCTTTTGACCGCAATTAATGAACATTATGAGGATTTAGCGAAATGGAAGATCGGTTTTGGGTGCTGTTATGCAAGTAAGTTCCTATAAATTAGATTGGTGTTGGTGCTGTTTTTCCAGTTTCTGTTAATTGCTAGTCATGGTTTATCTTAAGAATGGTTGTGAATTATTAGCAGTTAAAGTTGTAGATGAATTGGAAACATGTCATGGTTGGGCTCTATTTGATAGATATATCAATAATAACCCGGTTAGAAATTTACTTGTGGTGATCAATCTCAAGTACAAAAAAGTGCCAAATAAGTATTTCTTTGTCTCGAACTGATATACCAGATCAAGGGATGACATTAGGCTATATATTTAATTGGGAACGAGTGGATTTATGAGAAACATTGCTAATCGATCTAATACTTAGTAGTATAAATGTTGCATATGGTTTGAGGGGATAAACTTTGATTAATGTCAATTAATTTTATCTTAAAACTGAAACTTTCCATTTTGAGTCTCGTAGATTACTTTTTAGTTGTTGGTATGGTAATAAGCCTGTGAGTTAACTCAAAGCAAATAAGTAAGAGATAACAATCAATGTAGTTTGCTTCTCAAGATCAAACCGATAAAATGGATGAATTAAGCCAATACTTGAATTGTGTAAAATTAGAAGCTGCAAACATTGCACCAGGACCCAAAAACACAAACTAAAAACTTTATTATTTTAATACGGTTTTATCTATATGCGTGTATTACTTCTGCTTATAAACTAGCGTAATTCATTTAGTATTCCTGTTCAATTTCGTGAATGGAAAAGCAGGAGTTCAAATCGATATATGAAAAGCAGATGCTTTCTAAGATGTCAAATTAGTTGCAAATTAAAGCACCAGCCGATTAACCGAAGAAAGATAGATATCAGAACCATTTGTTGATTAATTATTAATATGCTCTGTCAAGTTAGGCATTTGTATAATTTCCTCACTGCCAATTTTAACTACCTTTAAAAAAGGAAAAACTGTGAACGAGCCCAACTATGTTTTCCTTGAGGATCATTAATTATACCTTGCCATAAGCATATTTTTTCCCCTTAAAATGACGTTGAAGACAACACAGTTCTAATAGTAGGTGTTAAGCAACAAAATTATGAGTCTAGCTCATTTCGAACTTGCATGTTGGCTCACAGTGCGCTATATATTGGCTTGGACTCAGAATGGTATGGAAGCATTTTGGCGATGCTAGTTGGTCAAGGTGTGAGGAGTTCATAACAAAACAAGTCCTACATCAGAAGAACACCTGTAGGTTTCTTTTTGCTTACGAAATGCACAGTGTTGTATTTTATGACATTTGTTATGGTTGACACTTGCACGTTGATGATTTGAACTATTTTTTCTATAACAAAAATATGTTTCTTTCTCTGGTAAATGGCCATGCTGTACAACTGTGGTTTTTTAATTGGCCAAGCCGTACAACTGTAGTTTTGTATATGGCCAAGCCAGTAACTCCTTTTCTTCAAGATGGTAATGACTATTTGATATTTTAGCAGGGCCCTGGTTCATTTTGGTGGTCTCTCTAAATCGCCACAGCCCTGCAGTCTATCATATTCTACATATGATGGCTGCTCCTTTTATTTCAGATATGGAATTCAAGATTTTCCATGAAATTGACCGGGAATTATACACCCTCCTGACCATCACTTTATGGCGGGATCCAGTGGAATCTATGCGGATTATTGCCTTTTGGCTCTGGTTGGAGAGAACAAGCCTCATCGATGTTGTAAGTAAGATATTACCCTTACCTTACTTGTTGATAAATGAACTAGCAGATGAAGCAGTCACATGTCTGAACTGCATTAACAATCTCCATTTTTCTTGCTCGTCCGAGAATTATAATATTTCGTTGACGCGAACTGTGACAGACACAGAAATCTCTCTCCGATTTCTCCATGAAAATCGGCTGAAGGCAACTGAAGGGGTGACCAAAGTTGTCAATGATGTGTGCATCAGAGCATTAAACGACATCATGCAAAAAGCCGTTGATAGGAATGCTGCTCAAAGCATAGCAGCTAGCCAGAAGATGATGGCACCCCCTTTTCAGCAATCTTTATTTCACCCTGGGTTTTCTCAAATTAGATTTGGTCCTTGTGATGTGTCAGAGTCTAGGACTGGAGAAAATGAGGTCCTGACAGATGGTAGGACCATGTTTGTTACATTTTCTAAGGGTTACCCTGTGGAGGAAAGCGAGGTCAGAGAATTCTTCACAAGAGCTTATGGGGATTGTATTGAGACCTTGGTCCTGCAGGATGTGCAGTCAAGTGAGCAGTCACTCTTTGCGAAAATTATTTTCCGCTCCACATCAGCCATTGATGTGATTCTGAATGGTGTGGACGAAGTGAAATTTACCATCAACGGGAAACATGTGTGGGCTCGAAAATATTTCCCGAACTGCCCAAAATCTCCGCCTCTGCCACCAGTTCAGTAAGGCTTGCAACAATTCTATGGGAGATTATTGTTTTTAGTTTCATGTCCTTTAGTTAGTTTGGTGTCTGTGTTATGCATAATAAACATCTCCTGTGTTGTTGCTTTATATGGTCTTTTAGATGCTCTTTGAAGTTTGTCAAGTAATCAATATCATAGTTGGATGTTGCTCTGTTATTTGAGTGAAGGAGTAATGTGTTTAATTTGTATCTTGTGGAAAATTTGATAGCATGAGCATTGTTGATTAAAGTTGAGTCAGTTTGGTTTTTTCATAACTCAAATGGAAATGAATAGAATGCATCTCAAAATGTACATGATGAATGTTTTATTCCAAAACCACTTCAGGACTGTTTCATCCTTTTTTTAGCCATCTGCAAAAGGAAGAGTAAAGGGTTGCTATTGGGTGTGTGGTTCCACTGTTTTTAAGATAAATAGTTAAATGTGGAAGTAAAGGAATCTTTTCATTAATTATAGTTGGATTTTCTCAATAAAATTAATGTGCTTGTTCAAAGAACTAACAGTAGATTACTGTGAATTAAATAGAAAATGAATTTAAAAATTACTGATAAATTAAAACTGTAAAAAAAAAAAGAAGAAAAAAAATTTAAAGTCACATAATATTGCAACTAGATTCAAATTCGGTAGAGATTCGGGACGGAAATTATTCATTTGGGATTCAAGATGAATTTGCATCTCGAAATTATGTTGTGTTCCGATTCATTGTTTAAAATATCTTGAATTCTGATACAGATTCATGATTTCGTATCTTTCTGTAATAGGTTCAAAATGATTTTTTCATATCGATTATATGATCAAACTGAGATCGAGATTGACAAATCTCAATTCAATCATACTGATTGTGAATCTACTCAGTCACTAATTTTAATCACTTTTCATTTCAGATATGCGACTTTGAACTTGTTTTATGTGCCTTTGAACTGATTCTCATTTTCGGAAATTTTGAAATCGTTTTTGCATAAGGGAAATTTGGAATAATATAAAACAAATACTATGTATTAGTTTATTTTTTATTTTTGAAGAAAATCATATCTCATTACTAGAAAGTGTCAAATATATACTTCATATTTGAAGGGAAATCATCCTTCCAATGAATAGGACTAGATACACTTACAAATACCTTCGCTAATTCATGGACAATACCATTGCACAATCTAGAAGCATAACAAACAAAAAATCTATTTAAACTTGTTAATTTTTCCTAATCCAAAAGATTTTTGTTCTACTGCCCTTCTTGTTACTGATTAACTCCACAACTTGTTGATAATCCGACTCTATAATCACTTGATTCATTCCAACTTCCTTCGCCACATGGAGTCCAAAAAATATAGTTGTTGCTTCAGCGGCCTCTACATCTCCATAAAATATTATACTCTTTATTGCCGCATACATAACTACACCCGCATTATCCCTAATAATAACTCGTAATCATGTTTGGTGATTGCTTCTATCAATGGCTGCATCCGTATACATCTTAAACCATCCTTCAGGCGGGGGTTTCCACTTCTTTCCTGCTCCAGTATTCAGCTTGCTCTCCTTTGTCATCATTGGTTCTGCCACCAATATGCTCCTTCAACCATGAATTATGCCCGAGCTATCACCCTTCCAGGATCTTATTGCTTATGTTCAAACATAAAGTAGTTCTGAGCTTGCCACACAACCCAACAATACGCCATCAGCAACTCAATGTCCTTTCCATCCAAATGCTCCTCCATTTTCTGTAGCACACTCAACGCATCTAAGCTTGAAATGGTCTTCAACGCCTCTGCAAAAGGAGTGAGGTTCCATATTTCCCTAAGAAACTTACATTCAAACAAAACATGGGAAATATACTCAAAATGAAAATTACAACACCGACATCTAGGCTCTTCAACTACTCTCTTTTCCCATAAATTATTGGTTGTTGGTAAAATATTATGAGCAGTCTGCCACATAAAAATCTTAATATTAGCAGACAGACTACAAGACCAAATAAGTTTCCAATGGTTCTCTCTTCCTTCGCAACTACTAGATGAGGTAAAGTTCTTACTCTTTTGAGCAATTTGATACCCACCCTTTTACTGAATACTTCCCTCTCTTATCAAAGTGTCAAATCACATGATATTCTGTTGGTCTTCTAGGCAAAGGAATCTTCAGAAATTCTACGGTATCCAAATCTTGAAACTTTTGCATTATCAGCTCTTCATTCCATCAATTATCATCCATCAAATCTGCAACCACTGTTGTTCTACTAAACTCAGAAATCAAAATTGGCTTACAAGTCTTTGGTCTTGGAATCTAATTATCTCTAAACTCTTTTATCTTCTGCCCATTCCCAATTCTCCATCTCAGTCCTTTACCTAACACTTTCTTTCCCCACAACAGACTTTTCTAAATAAATGAGGGAGTAAAGCCTATCTCAGCACTCAAAAAATCAGGGTCCTTGAAATAGTGTGACTTGAGAATCCTAGCTACAAGAGATTCATGATCTTGCATCATACACCATCCATGCTTCGCCACTGGAGCTTGATTAAAACTTGATAAATCCTTAAAACCTAAACCCCCTCCAATTTTTGCATGACACAATCTCTCTCATTTAACCCAATGAATGTTCATTTTTTCTTAGACGAGCCCCACCAAAATTTCGCTATTGCCTTTTGGATATCATTGCAGACATATTGAGGTAATTTGAAAATGCTCATTACATAAGCGGGAACATCCTGAGCCAAAACTTTAATTAACACATTCATTTCATCCGCTCGAAAAAATGTGTGTTATCAATTGGAGATATTGTTAATGACTTTTAGTTAAACCTTATTGAAAAAACTCGCTTTCATTTTCCCAATCATTATCGATATCCCTAAATATTTCTCGTGTCCTGACACCACATTCAATCTAAAAATATCTTAATAGCCTCTGTTGATGGTGTTTTTAGGCACTATAACATTTAAGACAGCACGACGAGGACAGAAGGGTAATTCCCTGGCTAGTTTGAGATCATCAGCACCGACCCGACTACAGCATGTGAAGACCGACCACTTTGGTTCGGATGACCGAGCACTTTAAAGGTCGGAAGAAGAACACTCTCATCATAAAAGACTGTCATGACCACGACCACATAAAAACCGACCAGACGGCGAGACGCGTTCAAGATGACGACACTCTAATCTTACGGATAAGATAAGCAGATTATCCTACTTTCACAAGGAGATGAAGTCAGAATCCGAAAAGGAATAAGAAGAGAGAAGGGAGAATCGGACTAGGAATCCTTGCAAGGAGAAGAGGCTAGGTTCAATTAGGATTTCTTATGCAAATAGGAGTCTGATTTCTGTATTACTATAAATAGGAGGGCATAGTATGTGTAAAAGGCACGATAAAATCATCAAATCATCAACAAAAACGAGTGATCGGAATCTTCGAGCTCTGACTTGTAGAGATCCGAGAAGAGTGTTCAAAGTAATAAAAGTACCATCTTTTTGTGTCCGTGGACGTAGGTCGGATCCCAATCCACCGAACCACGTTAAATCTCCTTGTCGATTGGTGTATTATTTGTCTTTTGCTAAGTTTGCCTTTGGTCCCCCACAATAACCAAACAAATTCACTATTGAGGGAGGAGGAGTTCCTCGGGAGTGATATTCCAATATTACCCTGAGACCAAAATCAGCCGTCAACAGTTGGCGCCGTCTGTGGGGAACGGAACAAAGCAACTACAAAAGCAACTCGCACATCAGCAGAAAACGGAAGCCACACAAAACGTCAGGGAAGACGGAGCCACCAACCGTCAGGAGCCGGCAGAGATGGATGGAGAAGATTGAGGAGAACCTTAGGAAGGAAAGGGAGGAAAGCCAAAATCTGCTGAAAACCATTAGACCGGTTGGAAAGGATAGAAGGAACACACAATGGGAAATTCGAAGCCGGCCGCCGACGAGCCGACGACCGACAAGGAACGACATAGCAGAAGGAAAGAAATGTCGATATAAGTGAGGACGACAGACCCGGAGGAGGGATCCGTACAGGGTAAGATCTGTGGTGGTTCAGGGAGATTCCCAGACCGAGGACACATGGGAGGAAGAGAGTGACAAATCGTCACCAGACCCCTCATATGATAGCCTTCGCAACACACGGCGAAAGGAGAAAGAATATGAGAAGAAGTACGAGAAGATACCGGCCACGAGAAGCACCACCCCTGGGACAACAGAAAGAAAGGAGACCGCAGGAGGAGGCGGAATGGAACCAAAGATAGCAGCATGAAATCTTGGCTACGAGAGGAGCTGGTCAAATGGGGAGTATACCCCAATGCAAACAGAGGGGACGTCCAGGATGGCAAAGATGAGTCCCCCTCACAGAAGAAATAAAATCAGAGAAATTCCCAAAAAGATTCAGCATGCCGACCATGACACCATACAAGGGCCATACCGATCCCAAAACTCACATTGAAGGTTTCGTCCTACTAATGGAGGTGCAAGGGGTAACAGGGGATGCCATCTGCAAAGTGTTCCCCTTAACCCTAGCCGGACCGGCCATCCTGTGGTACAGAAGCCTGGCCCCAAGAAGCATCAGCAGCTTCACACAACTGAAAAAATCGTTCATACGACACTTCAAAGGGGCTTGTGTCCCCAGAAAGAACAATTGGAGAACTAAGGCTTATGAAGCAAGGAGACGACGAACCTCTGAAGATATTCATTGAAAGATACCATAATATGGTACTCGAAGTCGGAGGGTTGAAAATCCCCCGAAGCCCTGGAGAAGCTTGAAGGGAGCCTTGAAGGTCGGAAGGCTATGGACCCATCTGAGGATCCAAGACACCCCGGACTACGCCACCAGCCCCCACCTCTCTGGAGGTGGCCCGAAAATTCGTTTTGTTGGAGAACGAAGAGAAAGTATCCCGAAAAGGGAACACTATCAGAGAAAAAAACCGCAAGGGATCCAGAAGACCACCCCTGAAGCACAAAGAATTCAAGCCACTGCACCAGGACAATCAAGAGAGAAGGGCGCCGACCCAAGTAAACCATGTGGTCGGGGAAGATGCATACATTCCCCTAAAGAAACCACTAGGGCAAATTGTCATGGAGATCCAGGGGAAAGGCCTCTTAGTGGAACCCGACCAAAGGAGATTCCCCCGGACAAAAGAAACCAAAAGGCTTATTGTGTACACACCACAACTCCAAAGGACATGCAACAGACGGATGTAAAGATCTGCGAGAGCAAATGGAAGATCTAGCACGAACAGGTATCTCAACAAATACATTGACCACGAGGTCATGACAGCCAGACAAAGAGCACGTGGTCGCCAAATCAATATCATCGCAGGAGGAAGAACACTGGCCGGAAACTCTAATCGTTCAAGGAAGATTACAATACAGCAAACCCGAGGACCAGATGTCTTAGAAACAGAGCAGGTCACAGGGCTACAGGGAGGCCGGTCGGTACCTATAATGTTCACTGATGAGGATACCCGAGGAGTAAGTTTCCCTCATGACGATGTATTGATAATCAAGGCAATCATCAGCGGGTCGGAGGTAGACAGAATCCTAGTGGACCCCGCGAGCGCAGTTGATATAATTTCCAGAGAAACACTGGACGACCTAGGGGTAGAATATGCAACCCTGACCAACGATAGCACTCCCTTATACGGTTTCGGAGGATCAACCGTCATTCCACTAGGAAGAATACAGTTGGCAATAACTGTCGGGACACATCCACGGACCCGGACTATCATGACAGACTTCGCTGTAGTAGACTGCATGAGCAGTTACCAGGCCATCGTCGGGCGACCCTTCATGATGAAAACGAAAGCCGCGATGTCCTGCTACCACCTAAAACTAAAATTCCCCACTCGGGAGGGGATTGGAATTGTGTGGGAAAGCCAGAAAACAGCTCGCAGCTGCTTCGCAACTCTCTCACGAGAAACTCTCTGCATCACAGAAGACAATCGAAAACGACAAAGGAACCAGGGAGAAGAAGAAGAAGACAGAGGCCCAGGCGCCTGGCCAAACAAAAGTGCTCGACTCGCTGCAGATGAGGAAACCGAGGAGATAGAACTTTACGGAACAGGCCCCAGGATTACAATATGGTCGGTCGGTATCGAACAATGCCCACAAATGAACCAAATATAAAGTTTTTTCTCGAAGTATCACGCAGAAGAACTGGGACATACTCGACGCCCACTACATAAGACGTTAGGCGCCAAGGCCGCTTCAACCATCAGCTCGGAGCTGGTACCTACCCTCCGCCGAGGTCATCGGCTCGGGGTGGTGGTACGTCCCACCGAGTCACCCTTCGGACTGGGGACGTAACATTCCCCCAGGTCAAGTGCCTTTTTCAGCTCGGGGTCGGGTACATCCCACCGAGTCAGCCCTTCGGACTGGGGACGTAACATTCCCCCAGGTCCAAGTGCCTTTTTCAGCTCGGGGTCGGGTACATCCCACCGAGTCAGCCCTTCGGACTGGGGACGTAACATTCCCCCAGGTCCAATTGCCTTTTTCAGCTCGGGGTCGGGTACATTCCCACCGAGTCAGCTCTTCGAACTGGGGACGTAAAATTCCCCCAGGTCCAAGTGCATTTTCAGCTCAGGGTCGGGTACATCCCACCGAGTCAGCCCTTCGGACTGGGGACGTAACATTCCCCCAGGTCCAAGTGCCTTTTTCAGCTCGGGGTCGGGTACATCCCACCGAGTCAGCCCTTCGGAACTGGGGAGGTAACATTCCTCCGGTTCCAAGTGCCCTCCTTCAGCTCGGGGTCGGGGTATATCCCACCGAGTCAGCCCTTCGGGCTGGGGACGTAACATTCCCCCAGGTCCAAGTGCCTTTTTCAGCTCGGGGTCGGGTACATCCCACCGAGTCAGCCCTTCGGACTGGGGACGTAACATTCCCCCAGGTCCAAATGCCTTTTTTCAGCTCGGGGTCGGGTACATCCCACCGAGTCAGCCCTTCGGACTTGGGACGTAACATTCCCCCAGGTCCAAGTGCCTTTTTCAGCTCAGGGTCGGGTACATCCCACCGAGTCAGCCCTTCGGACTGGGGACGTAACATTCCCCCAGGTCCAAGTGCCTTTTTCAGCTCAGGGTCAGGTACATCCCACCGAGTCAGCCCTTCGGAACTGGGGACGTAACATTCCCCCAGGTCCAAGTGCCTTTCTCAGCT
Source organism: Zanthoxylum bungeanum (assembly GCA_019454045.1). Lineage (NCBI taxonomy): Eukaryota > Viridiplantae > Streptophyta > Magnoliopsida > Sapindales > Rutaceae > Zanthoxylum > Zanthoxylum bungeanum. The sequence continues at coordinate 29,534 of SKCR01038791.1, read as the reverse complement.
CGGGGTCGGGCACGTCCCACCGAGTCAGCCCTTCGGGCTGGGGACGTAACATTCCCAGGCCCAAGTGCCTTTTTCAGCTCGGGGTCGGGTACATCCCACCGAGTCAGCCCTTCGGAACTGGGGACGTAACATTCCCCCAGGTCCAAGTGCCTTTCTCAGCTCGGGGTCGGGTACATCCCACCGAGTCAGCCCATCAGCTCGGAGCTGGTACCTACTCCGCCGAGGTCATCTGGCTCGGGGTGGTGGTACGTCCCACCGAGTCAGCCCTTCGGACTGGGGACGTAACATTCCCCCAGGTCCAAGTGCCTTTTTCAGCTCGGGGTCGGGTACATCCCACCGAGTCAGTCCTTCGGACTGGGGACGTAACATTCCCCCAGGTCCAAGTGCCTTTTTCAGCTCGGGGTCGGGTACATCCCACCGAGTCAGCCCTTCGGACTGGGGACGTAACATTCCCCCAGGTCCAATTGCCTTTTTCAGCTCGGGGTCGGGTACATCCCACCGAGTCAGCCCTTCGAACTGGGGACGTAAAATTCCCCCAGGTCCAAGTGCCTTTTTTCAGCTCAGGGTCGGGTACATCCCACCGAGTCAGCCCTTCGGACTGGGGACGTAACATTCCCCCAGGTCCAAGTGCCTTTTTCAGCTCGGGGTCGGGTACATCCCACCGAGTCAGCCCTTCGGAACTGGGGAGGTAACATTCCTCCGGTTCCAAGTGCCCTCCTTCAGCTCGGGGTCGGGGTATATCCCACCGAGTCAGCCTTCGGCTGGGGACGTAACATTCCCCCAGGTCCAAGTGCCTTTTTCAGCTCGGGGTCGGGTACATCCCACCGAGTCAGCCCTTCGGACTGGGGACGTAACATTCCCCCAGGTCCAAGTGCCTTTTCAGCTCGGGGTCGGGTACATCCCACCGAGTCAGCCCTTCGGACTGGGGACGTAACATTCCCCCAGGTCCAAGTGCCTTTTTCAGCTCGGGGTCGGGTACATCCCACCGAGTCAGCCCTTCGGACTTGGGACGTAACATTCCCCCAGGTCCAAGTGCCTTTTTCAGCTCAGGGTCGGGTACATCCCACCGAGTCAGCCCTTCGGACTGGGGACGTAACATTCCCCCAGGTCCAAGTGCCTTTTTCAGCTCAGGGTCAGGTACATCCCACCGAGTCAGCCTATTCGGAACTGGGGACGTAACATTCCCCCAGGTCCAAGTGCCTTTCTCAGCTCGGGGTCGGGCACGTCCCACCGAGTCAGCCCTTCGGGCTGGGGACGTAACATTCCCCCAGGCCCAAGTGCCTTTTTCAGCTCGGGGTCGGGTACATCCCACCGAGTCAGCCCTTCGGAACTGGAGACGTAACATTCCCCCAGGTCCAAGTGCCTTTCTCAGCTCGGGGTCGGGCACAGCCCTTCGGACTGGGGACGTACATTCCCCCCCCAGGTCCAAGTGCCTTTTAAGCTCGGGGTCGGGTACATCCCACCGAGTCAGCCCTTCGGTTTGGGGACGTAACATTCCCTCAGGATCAAGCGCCTTCTTCTTCAGCTCAGGGTCGGGTTACGTCCCACCGGGTCATGCTCATTGGACTGGGGACGAGACATTCCCCCAGAACCAAGTATCTCTTTAGCTCGGGGTCCTCAGGGACATACTCGATGCATAGGATCCGTGAGAAGCATAGCACGGGGAGGGATGATACCCCTGTGGCGATTGCTTACTCCAGTATTACCGAACATAAGGAGGAATATGCCCTTAATGTGTCGAACACTCTTTGATCCTCACTTACCCGATGTAATGGATCCGTGGGAAAGCATAGCACGGGGGATGGTGATGCCCCCGTGACGATTGCTAGCTCCAGTGATGCCGGACCTAAGGAGGAATGTGCCCTTAGTATCCCGGACACTCTTTGATCCATTCATCATCCGGATCTGCGAGAGACGTAGCACGGGGAGGCGTTGTGCCCCTATAGCGTGTGCCTACTCCAGCGTGGTAAGGAGGAGTCCTCATACAATACACAGGCTCCCCAGTGAACCGACGTGTAGAGGATGTGCCCTTACCAATCAAACGCTCTTTTGATCGGAATCCTGGTTCGTCGGGACACTGAATTGAAAGATTCAGAATTATGTTTTGGAGACCTCAGACGGGACGCTGTTTCGAGGCATCCATGTTGTTGTTTATGCTTACAAAAACGTTTTTTGGGATAGGTGCTAAGTCACCCCCACCTTTTAATTTCATTTTCCAGAATCTTGTTTTTGTTTTTTCACACGATCTGGCAGAGGGACGCCCATGCCAGATTCGGTAGGGTTTCAAAGGTTGATTCACTTCCTTCTGAATAAACCCCATGGGATAGTCGGCTCGGGGCTGGATTTCGTTCCGCCGAGACTACTCGGTTATTCAGCTCGGGGTCGGGATATGTCCTACCGAGTCGGTTTCTTTGGACTGGGGAGGTAACATTCCCCCAGAGCCAAGTGTCTCACTCAGCTCGGGGTCGGGTTATGTCCCACCGAGTCAGTCTTCTTTGGACTGGGGAGGTAGCATTCCCCCAGAGCCCAAGTCTTTCACTCAGCTCGGGGTCGGGTTACGTCCCACCGAGTCGGTTTCTTTGGACTGGGGAGGTAACATTCCCCCAGAGCCAAGTACCTCTTTCACTCATCTTCAGCTCGGGGTCGGGCTACGTCCCCACCGAGCCAGTCTTCGTTTGGATGGGGGAGGTAACATGCCCCAGAACCCAAATGTCTCACTCAGCTCGGGGTCGGGTTGTGTCCCACCGAGTCAGCTCCTTTGGTTTGGAAAAAGTCTCAGAGTATTCAGACAAACAGGAAGCATAAAAAAAAGAGAAATAGATAAGAAATATACATAAAAATATATATATATGTGTATGTCAAAGTACAACTTGCAATGTTATTACAAAAAGTAAAGTGTACACAGGGCCCCGGTCGGGTTACCCTTTCTCATTCAGCCCGCACAGGGGCAGGAATTTCTTCCTCAACTGGCTCAGATGGCGGGAGGACTGGCTCGATCTCAGGAGGAGGAACAGCTACTTCATCCTCGGCGGCATGGGAGACCTCTACTTCAGGGACGGGATGAGGGATCTCAAGGCAGTCCTCGCCGGAGGCTGGAATATCAGGTCGTCCTTCTTGGGAAGCTCCAGAAGCCGGGACGACCGAAATCGGGCCGGGATTCATCACCTCCTCGGTAGGGGGAGAGAGCCATTTCTGGAACTCCTCCTCGGAGATCTCCCCTTTACAGAAACTGATGGCCGCATAAATAGGATCCATATTCAGACTTGGCAGCACCATCGGTATCAGTTCGGCGCAGTCACCAACCCCCTCAAGGCGAATGGCCTCCTTCTCGGCCTCAAGATCGGCCTCTCTCTCCTCTCTCAAGGTCGGCCTCTTTTATCTCGAGATCATCCCGGGCCCGCGCCATTTGTTCATCATTGGCCTTCAGTTTGGTTTCAACACTGGCCACCTTCGCCTTCAGAACGCCAATCTCAGATTGGGCGGTCTCCAAATCCCTCCGGGCATTATCAGCAAGTTTTCGCTCCAGCGCAGCAGCAGCCTTAAGAGCCTTATTAACTTTGAAGTTCTCATTGGCTGACAACTCCAGGTTCTGAATCACCCCCTCCCGGTCGACCAGCTTAGCTTCCGCCTCTGTAAGACGATTCTGAAGCCTCTGAGCCTGACCACCCTCGGACAACAGGCTCAAAAGAAGATCTTTATTCTTAGCCATGAGATAAGTGGCCTGCAAAAAAAAAGAAAAAGAGAAAAAGGTCATGATATGATATGAAACCGAGAACCAAAGTCAGAAGAAAAAAAGAGAATAAAACTACCTTTGCCATCTGAGAACTCATCTCGGTGATGACAGCCTCGGGCGAGATATCCTCATACCTCGAGACCTCCTCAGGAGGAATCACCTCGGCCAATTCATTGAAAGCCGGCACTAAGTGGGAAGTGGCCTCCCGGATGCTTTCTCCCAGGTCATCCACCCCGAGGGTTACAGAACCCTTTCGCTTTTTTGAGGAGCCCACTGATGATTTTTTGACCCGGATAACGTCTTTCTTCTTGCCCGGGACAGGATCCTCCTCCTCCTCTTGGACCAGCTCAGTCTCCTCGGCACCAAATTGACGCCTCCTCTTCCTCAAGGGCTTCGGCGGACTGGTGAGACGAGCAGACCCCGATGATTGTGCACCAGGAGAAGACAGATCACGAGCAGCTGGCTGAACTCTCCCCTGAGACGCCCTCTCAGCCCCAGCAGAACCAGGCTGTGCCTGGGAAGTTCCAGTTTCGGCATGACCGGCCCTCTTCATGGTGCCGGCCAACTTCTCGAGGAACTTAGGCCTTTTTGACATGCCTACAAAAAAGAAAAATGGAATCAGAACCCGAGCATAACAAAGGATAAAAACAAAAACAAAAAAAACCGTCAGACACCTACCTATCCGACCCGAGACCTCCGGAGGGACGGTCTGAGTAAGGCCTGATTCAACAAAGGTCACATCATTGACCAACTTCCTCCAGTGGGCAGCATACCCCCGAGCCCAATGTACCCGCCTCCGAACCTGACGAGAAACCTTGGGAGCATCTCACCAACAAGCTGGGAGGAACCAGAGAAGTCAGAAACCTAAGAAACTAAGAACGGGAATAAAGAAAGAAAGAAGGGGTATTAAACTCCTAACCTCCAGCCCTGAAGATGTCCGGAACCGAGACGTCCTCCTCAAACGATCTCAGGACCCGACCCCAATCCCCAGTAGCCCAGAACCAAAAGTCCTTGAAATTCTTGTTAGAGTCGGGGAGTTTCTGGACAAGGTTGGACGAGCTATCGTAAGCAGAGAGGTAATACCAACCATAGTGAGTCTTTGGGTTAGACTTCAAACGGTATAGCATCTTCACCTCCTCCAAACAGGGTACACCTAAACCGGCTCGGTGCCAAACCACGTATATGCCGGCCAGAATCCTCCAGCTATTCAAGCTCAATTGGCAAGGGGCAATCTCCATCTCGGCCAGCATCCAAGCAAAATAACGTTGCATCGGCAGCCGTAGCCCACATTCAAAAAAGACAGGAAGAAGCGCCACCGAGCCCTCATCAGGCTGACTAGCACGATCCATTGGGCCTGGAACTTCAAGGGCAATGTCTATTGGGATGTCATATCGTTGCCTCAACAGCGCCAGATCATCCTCAGTTATTTTAGAGGGGCGGTTCATGTCCAGAGTCGACGACCCAAGTTCACCGGGCTCTGGGTCCTTCCGAGGAACCCTCTGATGGTAGGAGTCTTGTTCGATCTCAGAAGGAGTTGGGGTAGTGTCAAGGTCTTCTACACTAGGTGCCCCCGAGCCCGAGGAGAGCTCCTCAGCAGGGGGGTTGAGATATTAGCAGGCTTTTCAGGGGAAGAACTGTTATCAGACATCCCTGACACCCACAGAAAAACAGAGAAGGAAGGGGAAGTCAGTCTACGACTAAAAGAAACTACCGACGGTTTCCATGTTAGCTAAAGCAGGTGGTCTCTAAAAGTGCCCTAAAGCAGAACCCAGCAAACCATAAATCTTCCCTAGCAAGACACAGATTCATAAAACACGAAAGAAGAAGAGGTCGTTCAGAAGACTTACTTGTTCTTCTCAGAAAAGGCAGAAGGTTGTTCAGTGCGGGTGTGCCCGTTCCTTGTGTTCACAGCACAGAAGAAGAAAAAGACCACAGTTGAATTCCGAGGACACTAAAGAGAAGCGAGTCAACAGGGATGTTTGCAGAAGAAAAGAAGAAATTGCCGAAAAAGAATGAACAGTGAAGGCCTCGCCCTCTTATAGTCATGGCAAAGACGCTCGTGACCATTGGATCTAAGGGAGGAGCCCGGATGAACGCCAAGTGTCGACTGCAAAAGGGGTCTCCCAAGTTTAAACAGACGGCTGAGATCAGCCCTCTGTGAAAACGCCTCTGCACGGTCGATTCGTTCCCTTTTTCGGCGGGAACCCGGCGGATGTTTGACAAGTGTCAAACTTAGAAGAAACCCTAAAGTTGATTTGATAGGCATTTAAACGGACGTGACTGATTGCGTGTCTCGAGACGAAACGCTTAAAAAGAGGCAACAAAGCATTTCTCGACCCCGGACCGACCTCCAACAGAGCAAGTCAGAAACACCTTCTTTATGTAGTTCCCGGCACCAACTTGCACGCTTGTTGGAACCGAGAACTATGGGACAGATGTTGATGGTGTTTTTAGGCACTATAACATTTAAGACAGCACGACGAGGACAAAAGGGTAATTCCCTGGCTAGGTTGAGATCATCAGCACCGACCCGACCACAGCATGTGAAGACCGACCACTTTGGTTCGGATGACCGAGCACTTTAAGGTCGGCAGAAACACTCTCATCATAAAAGACTGTCATGACCGACCACATAAAAACCGACCAGACGGCGAGACGCGTTCAAGATGACGACACTCTAATCTTACGGATAAGATAAGCAGATTATCCTACTTTCACAAGGAGATGAAGTCAGAATCCGAAAAGGAATAAGAAGAGAGAAGGGAGAATCAGACTAGGAATCCTTGCAAGGAGAAGAGGCTAGGTTCAATTAGGATTTATTATGCAAATAGGAGTCTGATTTCTGTATTACTATAAATAGGAGGGCATATTATGTGTAAAAGGCACGATAAAATCATCAAATCATCAACAAAAACGAGTGATCGGAATCTTCGAGCTCTGACTTGTAGAGATCCGAGAAGAGTGTTCAAAGTAATAAAAGTACCATTTTTGTGTCCGTGGACGTAGTCGGATCCCATCCACCGAACCACGTTAAATCTCCTTGTCGATTGGTGTATTATTTGTCTTTTGCTAAGTTTGCCTTTGGTCCCCCATAACCAAACAAATTCACTATTGAGGGAGGATTTCCTCGGGAGTGATATTCCAATATTATCCCTGAGACCAAAATCAGCCGTCAACAACCTCAAAAATCTCAGATTTTATTTTGCCACTGAAAAACATAGAACTTTCATTAAGTTAAAAATCTACCTCGAAGCCTCTGTGTATCTGTCAAAAATTACCTTCAACATTTTACAATCACCGACAGCTGCTCTAGAAAAAATTAAACTATCATTGACAAGTAAAAGGTGAGAAACCGTGAGTTCTTTATTAAATTTCAGGGGCTGGAATAGTTTCTGTTGTTACGCACTGTTTAGGAGCTGTGAAAATATCTTCGCACACAAGATAACAAAATAAAGGGACAACAGACACCTCTATCTAAGCCCTCTATGTAGCTGAATTAACCCTATGGTTGTTCCATTGATAAAACCGAGAAAGATGATGTGATAATACACCCTATAATCAGCCTAATCTATTCTCTACTGAATCCCAACTTAATCATGATACTTTCTAAAAAAAATTCATTCCATTATGTCATGAGCTTTGCTAACATCTAATTTAAGAGCTATTAGACCATTCTTCTTCCCATTTGTATGCCTAATCTTGTGTAAACACTCATATCATATCATGATATTATCTGTAATCAATCTTTGAAGGATGAAGACACTTTGGGTTGGTGAGATAATTTGGTGATGAATACCTTTGAGTCTATTCGCTATGGTTTTTGCAACAATACAATAAATGACATTACACAAGCTAATCGACCTTAACTCTATCACCTTCTTTGGCTTGGGGAATTTTGGGATCAATGCTATATGCGTATGATTTACCAGAGTTAAATCACCTCCATTTTTTAGAATCTGCAAACAGGTAACGACGGCTCCATGCCCCACAGCTCCCCAATGCTTCTGAAAAAACACCACTTGCAGTTCATCGGAGCCATGTGTCTTAGTTGAGCACATTTGAGCCAAAGCTTCTACAACTTCTTCCTTCGTGAATGGCTCCCCTAAATTAGCATTTATTTCCCTTGTAACCTGAGAGCTAATACCCTATTTAACATGTTCTATCTGTTGCCGAGTTGGGGTTGAGCTAGTGTAAATGTTCTAAAAATAGTTACAGAGAATTCCTTCCACTTATGTTTCATCTTCAATCCAATTGCCGTGATCATCTTCAATACAAAAAATCCATATTTTTCTTCTACATGTTGATGCTCTAATATGGAAGAAATTTGTATTTCTGTCCCATTCTTTTAACCAATCAGCTCTTGATCGTTGCTTCCAGAAGATCTCTTATTCTCTCAAGAGTTGATCTATTTACCTTTCCAATTTTCTGAGCCCTCTTCCATCGTCTCTTTGTATTTCAGACTCTTTACAACTCTTTAACTTGCCCAACAGCATATCCAGCTCATTCTTTCTCCCTCCAAATTCCATATCATTCCAAAATTTCAGCTGTTTCATCGTCCTCTTTGCCGAGCTTTAGAATCTTTGCACAGTTCCCCCACTTTCCCACCTACATGTTTCTTGCCATTCACTTCTGATATTTCCTTACATGTCTCATGCGTGCTCCACATATCCTCATAATGAATCTTTTTCGTCATTATTCTACGGTACACTGAACCTCTACTACTCTATCTGACGTCCATTATAATTGGGGATGATCAGAACTCAATGAGTCAATGATTATGGCACACCAATTTTGAAACACCCTTTCCCATTCTTCATTACATAAAAATCGATCCAACATTTCCTAAACCAAATTTGATATGAATCGTCTATTGGCTAAAATTACTGTTGACTTGGATTTTGGCTAAGAAGAGTCATGTATGAACGTCTATTATATCCACATTCGCCACATCGAGCGCATATAACTTGCACTGTTTGTTCGCCATGTGACGGTCTTCTATTTTTTTTTCCTGGCCTCTCGCATAAACATGCTCATTTGGTGGTAATACATTTAAACCTATATTGAGAATCAAAACATTAGTTAAAATTATTTTTGAATATTTTTCTAATGAAACAAAGTAATAATATTATACTTGATAACTCTTCCGGCAAGACCCAATCAGATTGGTCACCAATAGGATAGATAGTTTCCTCATACGCAGCACGAAGGGTGGCCGTTGTGTACATCTTACTCCAAATACTAGAACGTTTGATTCTAGCAACCGCATATACAGTCAATGCGTGTGCACACGAAAGTTGTTCTAAATCAAACTTTCTGCACGTACACGTCTTCTCTCATATATTGATAATTTCAACCATGTTTTCACCACAGACCTCAAACTCATATCGATCAGCTGGTGATATGGACATCCGATGCGTATTCATTATATATTTCTCTATTTTTGCATGCGCCCACTGGGTAAACAGAGTAATAATATTTTCTGTTGATTCTCTTTTATCAAAAAACCATATCTGAAGGGTCATCCTGATATAGTTAAGTAACTAAGCACTGGAAGTGCTTAGGCCTCTTTAAGCAATGCGTTTAAACTTTCAGCAATGTTTGTTTTCATCATGTTATATCTTATACTTGAAAACTCTGTCATCGCCCTTCTATTGCACTCTACAGACTCTTCTAAATAATTAATGCGTCTCCATTAATCTGCCAAAGTTTATAAAGTTGTGGATCAAAGTTCTGACATCTATATGACTTGGTAGCAACAAAGTAGGTTATCATAAAGTTGTCAATATCCATTGGTCTCATCCTGAACCTAAATTTAAGGTTCATAGACACATGGTGAATGAAAACACCATGCGAAGCTTAAGGGAAAACTGTCATAATAGATTTCTCAATGTTGTCGTGTCAATCAGAAATGAAAACTATATGCCACATCTCCGATGCAACCACAGAGTTTGGTCATAAACCAAATTCATGACTGATCATTTAGAGTCCATAATACCAAATGTCAATGGATATATCTGGTTATTTTCATCCTTAACAGCAACAACAAACAATGATCTCTTATACTTGCCTTTCAAAAAAGTTTCATCAAGTGCTATTATCGGTCTGATCGATGATGTATTAGAAATTAATATATTTTTTTTTAATTTATGTTTGCAAACTTATATGCCAAAATTCTATGTATCAATAAAAATCGTTAACTATTTCGTAGAGCATCAAAACCAATATCGTATCGCCATTGCCATAAAATCAATCGTTAATCGATTTTATAAATAATTTTTCAAACTTCAGAAATCAAAAGAATACCTCGGATATCCGAAATTTTCAAATAAAATGTTTTTAAACTTCGGAGATCCGAAATCAAAACTTCGGATCTCTAAATTTTTATCTAACTTCGGAAAGTACTTCGGAGAATCCATATTCTCCGAAGTACACTTCGGAGACTGTGGTTGGAAATGCAAATGAGAAACGTTGTGACTCATTTTGGCAAATGAGTATATTTTTTGGTTAGTTTTATAAATTTCTCTTTAATAGGTAATTAAGAAAAATATTAGGGACTTACAGGGAATTTTCCCTTTTAACTTGAGCATGCTCGGTAGACTCCAGCAAATTTTTACATTTCTTTTTTCTTTTGGATTTGTGCAGTTTTTTAATCTTGCTTAAGAAATGGAAGCGGGTTCAAATGGAGAGGAACCCACTTCTTGGGATGAGCTTTACAGCATAAATTTGATGCCATCAGAGTTGTTTCTCAAGTTTAGAAAAGAAATCGAGGGGTTACGAGTAGGTGCCAATTTAGAGGTTCGTTTCCATGCCTTATACAGTTTTCAATTTTTCATTTTTATACTCTATTTCGATATTTGATGCTTTGAGAACTTTAATTACTGTGGATGAAATTTATTTATGCAAACAATTAGGAGCTTTGTATGGCAGTTTGTGATTGAATAATTTATAGTATGATTTTAGATTTGGTTAGTGTTTGTGTTGGGTAGTGTTGTATTTGGCTGGAATCAATAATGAAGAGTGTGACATCTCAATAAGTGGAGTCTCTTATGAGAATTTTCATCTACAATTATAGTAGTACATGAAACATCCCTTTATTTTTTACAAAAAGTGACATAGCCGGAACATTGATTCAGTGGGGCAACTCAAAATTATCTTATTAATGAACTATTTTAACAAATTTCTAGATTGAGCGAGGTGACTGCCCTGCTCTCTGCTTAGTGGCTCCACCGCTGATCCCGTTTGTGATTTGAATATCTGTGCCATCCAACAGATACCTTAGATGTTTCTGAAATTGAAGAGGGTAACTGTATTCGGTTCATTCAGAGTTTGTCGTACTCATATAACTTAATTTGATTGAACATAATGTTAATGACCAAAAGTGTTCCGCTTGATGGAAATGAGAACACTATGCCTAATAATCAAGTATTTCCCTTCTCTTTAGTTCCAGGCATTGTTACATTGGACAGATTTGACTCCTTGGTGAGCACTCATCCATACCCATTGCACATGTTGGAAATTATGAAAGGGGTATCTATAATGTGGTGGTTGCTTTTTATTTAATGGACATTTTTACAGCTTACTGGTTAATGTTGGGTGTTGTTAATTTATTTTTCTCATGATTTTGGTTCAGTTATATAATGCTCCAGTCAATGAATACCAAGCAAAGATTGTACTAAAGCCTTTGTCTCCTGATAGGAGGTGGAAGTTCATATATGAGCCTGTTCGTCAGGATGTACGCATTCTTTCGAAAAAGATCCCTGTAACCAAATTTCTGAGTCTCCAGGTTAATCTTTTATCTTGATCTTTTTTTTATAGAATTTTATATTTGATAGGATGTGTTACATGAGTTGATAAATGTGATATGCACTCTGGGTGATTTTACTGGTTGTTGAACCATGATCTGTTCAAATTTTTGTAACAATGATGGCCGAACCTTTGTAAAATTGCAGGTTGGTATAGGCCATAATTTTCAATTGCAGGCAACTGGTTGGAAATGGAAACTCACTACATGTTTAGGTGGAGATGGAGTATCCCAGATTCGGAATAAGACATCTCTGGGCTTGTGTCCTGGGGTGGATTTTCGGTTTGGTTGGAGGGCAGACTATGTTCTTCCAGAGATTACAGGGCAAGTTCCTTGATCTTCTATGTAGTGACCAGTGAAGAAGTCATGAGATTTTATGTTTATTTGTTAATAAGATTCCAACATCACTCGTACTAGTGATAGAAAAAGAAGACGACAAAAATGGATGTTTTTAATACTGCTTACTCTTGTTATGCAGTCAATAGTGATTTTTTTGGTTATCTATGCATTTCTCTTTTTTGGTAGTTATATGTTTCTTTATATCCAACTGTATAGCTCATGGCTGAAATCTTGAATTTAACAGGGCTCTGGGGACTGGTGAACCATTGTTCAATATGAACTCAGGACGATTGCAAGCATCACTAGACAGAGTTGAGGCCATTCTAACCCATTCTGATAATTATTGAAAAACCAGGTAGGCCTATCTTTTCACATAATTTGGTTGTTGAGGTATTCAACTGCAAATTTGAAGGATATATATGTTCCTTAAAATCACGCAGAAATTTTGAGTTTCTCGTCTTTTGCTGCACTCCAATAAGCCTGTGCATCATATGGTTTTATCTTCCTCCCAACTGTTGACGTTGATGTTTAAATAATAAATTTCATTTCAGAATATCTAGCAGGATTGGCAAGAATTGAAAGATGCAATCACATGCTCGAATTGCATTCCACGCTTGGAAGGAAGTGACACTGATCATATATGGGTTAGCATTCAATGAATCATGTAATGGTCTTTCAAAAATTGGGACTAAATTTCCGTAATGGGTATTATGCACACATGTAAACGAGATTCACCAAAATCAAACAAGTCTATGTTGACTGTTTTTGTGTTCAAAATGAAAGTGGGTTCATGTATGAAATTGGGTTTAGTTGTTGGGACAGTTATATTTAGTTGTTCAAAATCGTCTGATTTGTAGAAAAATTATCTTCTATTTTGCGCATTCTTTTTTGCTTCTGCTGGTCTATTAATAATTTATCTCAACTTTAGGATTGTTTAATATTTTTAGTGATTTTAGAGGATCTTGAGATAAAATTTTGAATTTTTTTTTTATCTTCATTCATATGAAATGTCAATTTTATTCTTTCCGATTAATTTTCGATCCATTGTAAATTGCTATCTAGTTTCTATTAAACTGCCCAATCACCAGCAAAGACCAAATGGCTTCTCCCATTTTTGGCTACTTTCAATTTGTTAAAGCATGTCAATTGCAACAAAATGTTTCAGCTGTCTGATCTTCTGTCTGATGGTTAAAAATTTACTTAGAATATATAAGGATGAAAATATGATCGGATATTTTAAATACCTGATTCATTGCGATTCCTAAGTGATATAGTGTCTAGTGTTTGCTATGCAAGCACTGAGAATGAAGAAGAGAAGATTCTTGCAGGTGCGGCCATTTTTAAAAGCACACCCTCGAACATTTAGATCACTTGAAATCCAAGTGGTGAGAACGAGTGAATGATATATCAAACGATGCAAAAATGTGAGCCCTTTATAACCTAGAAGTTATAACCTAGCTCCAACGGCCAAATTCATCTTGCTATATAATTTCAAATTCTTACTTCAATCAAATACAGAAATGGCTTCCCTAAGTTTAGAAACTCATGTTCCTTCCCAAATCTTCTACTTTCTTGTCTCAATTTCACTCTCTTAATCCTCTCTGCAGCCTCTTTAGCCCGAACAATTCTCCTCAAAATGCCACCCACCTCGCTTAATATGGCATTCCTCATGGTCTCTTCCATCTCTTTGCTCTCCTCCTTTGTGGGATTCTACTTCTGTTTCTCGCTTCTCCTCGCCTCATTGATCGGCCAATTGCTTAGCGTACTTGCCTTGTTCGCTAGAGAAAAATCGAGCATAGAATCAGTACGAGATCCTAAAGAGGGTAGAGTATTGTTGAGGTTAGCCTCCCGTTTGGTGGAGCACCAACGCTAGCGTTTTAACGCTCCACCAAACACATTTTTTAATGTTAACATTTATAAAACCACAATCTCACAATATGAGATTATTTTTTAACGTTAACTTATACTCTAGTATTTGTTTCATAACTTATAAGATAATTTATATTCTCTGGATTTTGATGGCAATGTTTCTAATGCAGTTGATGATGTTGGTGTTGAGTTGTATTATACATAGCTGTTGGGTAAGAGATTACGAGGGAGTAGAAGCTGAGAGAGAGGCCATGGCTAAGAAAATGAGCAGGAGTGTTGACGGTTGATTTTCGTTTCAGGGGCAAATCCGGAAACTCACTCCTTGAACAATCTTCCCCCAACTGTGAATTTGTTTGGTTTGTTGGGAATCAAAAGCAAACTTAGCGGAAAAATAAAAAACACACAGATAAGAACATATGATATAACGTGGTTCGGCGGAATGGATCCAACTTACGTCCACAGACACAAAGAAATGGGGCTTTTTATATGTGGTTGGACTAGACCGATCTTTTTTTACAGGTGGTCGGGTATGACCGAGCTAGTGTATTCTCTTAGTTTTTACAAGTAATGCTTAGAAGTAAAATTTTCTAACTCTTACAAAAGTGCTCTCAACCCCTTTAAATACTAAGGAAAATAATCATTGTTCCACAATCCTCGTGACGTCAGCCACATGAGCCTATCTCTGCCGAAAGTAAAACCTGACATCTGACATTTCATTAAATCACTCTGTTTGGGTACTGTCACACGCAACAATTATGACGCCAACCTATATCCAACCGTTCACTCGGTCGTGTGTGTCAGAAGATAACCCCACAAGTTTCCCTGTCACGTCTAAGCTTTATGAAGAGTGTAAGTTCCCAAGTTGTGCTTATACTGGTAATCCCGACCTGAACAATACTGAACCGCCCTCCCCCACGAGGTCAGATGACTGAGCTAAGACTATCCCGTCCTTCGGAGCTACACTGGTCGGGTCAGACCCGAATACCTCAGGTACTTACCTCCCTGAACAATCATAATCCTCAGGTGCAATCCGAGCTACCATTCAGCTAGACCAGATACCCCCGACTAATGCTCTCGGACTACAATGTCCTGAACTTGAAATCCCCCCCATGCCCCTCCTGAGCTACTGTCGACACTTAGGCCAAAATATCACCATCAACATATGTCTCATAGTTCTCGGTTCCAACTAGTTTATGAGTTGGTGCCAGGAACTATAATGACTTGGAGGATGCTGGTTAGTTTTGCGCTGCTTCTCTCCTTAGAAAACTGCATAAACTTGCTCGGTAACAGATCCAGTCGGCCTTGTCCTCGTCATATGCTCGGGTCAATAAGCTCTTGATATCGACCCAAACGACGCTGGTGGCCTGTTGCAAATACCCTTTCCACCCTTTTAAAAGTTGTCCCTTGGAAATCGTAAGTCATCATTACTGCCTTTAATGCCCATCGAATCTCATTAGGGTTTCCCTTACTTTCACTCTCGTTGGGACACTTGTCATTCATCCACGGTATTCCAACCAAAATGAAGGTAACCCACTTACCTCGAGCTAACTGAATGGTTCCCTACTCTCGTTCGTCCAATTGAAATTGAACCAGCAAGATTAAGGCTTACACATGTGGAGCCCATTCGAGCCCCTCAATTGGATCTAGCGGCTGAGATTATCCCGAGCCGTCTATAAAAAAAGGAGCACAATACCCTTCCATATGTTTGTAAATTCTCTCTTTCAAAATCGAAAAAGACTTCCTTCATTGTTCTCAGAGACCAGCAGACTTCACCACAGACCGAGTTCACTCGTTTTCCACTTCATCAACCAAGTAAGTTATTCTCTTGACTTACCATCATTTGTCTTTCTTGTGTTCTTCAATATGTTTAGATTGTTCTTGCATGCGTGTGAATATGCTATATTTTCTGGGTTTTTGCTGTGGTATTGCTGTTTTGTGGGCGGGTTTTGACAATTGGGATACATGTGTTATTGACTTGACTTTGGGTTAGTGTTTAGGGAATCTGTGTTTGTGGGTTTTTGAATGTGCTTCTGTTTGATGTTGTAGAAAAGATTCGCAATTCTACCATTGTTAGGACACTTAGAGCCCTTAGGTTAGGTCCTCGGTAGTTAGAATAGTTTTCGTGTATGACATGCTCCCCAAACTGACCATTAACTGATTACCCTTCTCGGGTCCTGCCGTTCCAGGAATGTCAGACGCTGAGTCCGCCTCGTCAACTCCTCTGGAGATTAGGTCCCATGTTCCACCCTTAGAAGCAACTATCATTAGCTCAAGATCCGAAAGCCTCGATGACCTCGACATCACTTCGACCCCTTCTGAGGAAGAGAACCAATCCTACGAAAAATAGATACCCCAACCTGACCCCCGAGTGATCTCCTCTGAACTTCTCCAATCTGGATATGGACCGATCCTCTGTGATCATAAATGTTGAGCTGGACATCTTAAGGGAGAGGTTCTCCATCCCTGCTGGCATCCAGTTAGAAATTCCATCCCCCTTTGAACATGCGAGCCGGCCTGATAACTGTTCAGTAGCACTTTGCTTGACCTTCTTCGACATCGAACTTCGACTACCCCTCCAAGACTATTTCGCCAAAATGCTGCATTCTATGGAAATCGCCCCTGTCAGCTGAACTTGAATAGCTGGAGGATATTATCCGGTCTTCATGTGATCTGGCATCTAGCAGGTTTAGGGGAACCGACCTTTGAGGAGGTGAAGAGACTGTACCGGCTAAATGCCAACCCAAAACCTCACATCGGTTGGTACTACCTTACTACGCATGCCGGGGTTCCCCCTCTAATTTGCGACCTCCCCTCTTCTAACAAGAACTTCAAGGATAAATGGTTCTGGGCCATGGGTGACATGGGACTAGTCCGAACGGTCGACGGGCAGCCGATCTTAGTCCCCGACACCTTCTCGGATAGAGGTAAGATCCCGAACCCTCCTTCATATTTCTTCGGACTTAAACTATAGTGTTAACTTTTGAACCAATTTCAGCTTGCTGGAGTGATTTCCCCAAAGTAAGACACCAAACCCGGTTCAGAATAAAGAAAGTTGCGGCATTCGTAGGCCAGTGCAAGGATATTGTTGACCCCTCGGCCCTTGTCGAATCAGGCCTTATCTTGAGCATACCATCACCCCTGAAGCGCCTTGGTAGATACCATCTGCACCGTTAACACACTGCCTGATTCTTTTTTTTCTTATTCGACTTTCTCATATTCTAAATGTCTTTTCTGCCTTGTCTCTTGCAGGAATATCGAGCTCAAAATGACCAAGGGGAAGGGTCCAATCCCTTCTACAGTGATCTGGCCGAGGCGTGTCCAGCAGTTCCCGAGCACGCATTACTACCTCAGTTCCTCCAGAAGCTAAAGGGAAAGCCGTAACGATCACCACTCTAACTGGGACCCCCAATGCGTATTAACACTCCGAACTCTGAGTCCGCCAGCCCAAGCTTCCGGAACTCCTCCCCAACCATCCAAAAAATGTCGTCATACAATCAGAAGTGACGAGCTTGAGGAGCCTGTGTCGCCCCCGGAAAAGAAAACAACTAGGGGAAAAATCATTGCCACGACCTCTGCTCAACCCATAAAAGGTGCCCCGCTGCTTGGGTTGGACGATTTTTCCGAGGGGGTGAGGGACGGTGTGGCCCATCTTGTCCCCGCCTTCAACCATCTAGCAACCATTGTACCCCGGAGTGGATCCCTCATTTCGAACATGTCTCTCCCGTTGACATAATCGAGAAATCTTGCGCCCTCGTCCAAGAGGTAAACGTCTCTCCCTTCAAAAATTGCATTTTTCACCAATCCAAACTAACTCATTTCTTTCATATTTTGAAGGTTGGTTATGCTCTGTCCACCAATAAGGACCTGCTAAAGAACCTCTTATATGAAGGGGTCAGATGCAAAGGCTTCAAAGCCATCTGACCGAACGTGAGGTGGAAATGACCAAGAGGGATGAGGAACTCAAGGCAAGAATACTGCAGCTTGAGGCTGAGAAAAAAAAATCTGAAGAAAACTGAGGCCGGAGCATCTTCCAAAGCTGAATCCCTCCAAAGAGCCGCAGTGTTTACCAAGAAAGAAATGGATGATGCGATGCCCGAGGCTGTTCGCCTGAACGTCGAAGTCGGGTAATCAGTAAAATCACACACGTAACGCAAGCGCATGTATCGCTCAAGTAGTATAAAAATATTGATCCCACGAGGACTTAATTTCTACTGTTGTTATTAATTATTGATACTATTTATTTACAAGTATCTAATTAAATGGAGAATGAAATGATTGCTGATTGGTTGGTTGAATGTGGATTTACTAAATAAATAAAAACACAAAAGAAAATACTAAGGAAAATAAACAAAAGACACAAATATCTAGGGTCGTGATTCCACACAATATTACTTTAATGATGAATTGATTTTTTTATATATGTGTAATAAATCAGTCTGTTAACTTGTAACACGAGGTTATGCAAAAGCCTCTTTCGATGGTCAGATGAAAATACCCAGTATAACCCAATTAATCATATGTCTATGTTAACCAAGTTACCTGTATTCATTAAGTTCAAGTTCCAATTGTAGCTACCCTCGCCCGACAGGTATATTCCTATCATGTAAGGAAATCTATTAAGGGTTATTTATCCTTAAGGAAAATCGTGAGCTATTGAATATAAGGCTGAAACCTAAAATCAATTTTCCAAGTTTATTTTAAGTTTACCACATCAATCTTATTGTTGATCAGACAACAAGAAGCATTAAGCTTAAGATTCAATAAACAAACTAAAGTATTACCCATAATATAATTAAATCAATTATTAAACATGTGAATATTGTGTTTCATCACTTCCCTAGAATAAAAATAAAGTGTTGGGGTTAAGGGATCCACATTTAATATTTCAAACCTAGAAATCTCACTTATTATAATATGGAATTTGTCAGTATTATCCAATTAAGTCAAACCAGCCATAAAGACGGTGTTATTACTTGTCCATAAACCAGCCATATAGGCAGTAAATATCTGTCACCTGAAGATCGACCATATAGGTGTGCACATTATGTTACATAAATAAAACCAGCCATTAAGGCGGTATCAACTTTTAATCCATGTGATTAGATTACAATTTCCATACTATAAATTAAGTGAGATTGACCTAGATAGTCATATTAAATGTTTCACCATTCCCCAGAGGAAATTAAGTACGAAACATAAAATAAAAATTAAACAAATAAACTATTATTAAAACTAGAAATAAAAGTACATAATTAAAAATACAAAATATAAACAAACAAGATACAGTCCTCAGATCCTTATTCAGAACCCTCTGGAAAGTATGAAAATTCTAAATGAAATTGAATTCTATTTATTGGCAAAAAATCCTTATGCACGTCGCGACGTGATGAGCTGTTAACTTTTAATCCATGTGATTAGATTACAATTTCCATATTATAAATTAAGTGATATTAACCTAGATAATCATATAAATATTTTACCATTCCCCATAGGAAATTAAGTACGAAACATAAAATAAAAATAAAATAAATAAACTATTATTAAAATTAGAAATAAAAGTACATAATTAAAAATACAAAATATAAACAAACAAGATACAGTCCTCAGATCCTTATTTAGAACCCTATGGAAAGTATGAAAATTCTAAATGAAATCGAATTCTATTTATAGGTAAAAAATCCTTATGCGCGTCGCGACACAGATAGCCTTGCGTGTCGCGACGTGATGAGCTGTCAATACGTTCTTCTGATATCTTGACACGTGTCCACGGAGCGCCGCGCGTCGCGACGCGTAGGTGATCCACGTTGTGATGCGCAAACAGTACTTGTCGACAGCTTCATAATAGAGACGCGTCGCGACGCAAAGAGGTATGCGCGTCACGACGTGTGAGCAATAAAATTCTATTTTTGCCATTTTTGTCCGTTATTCGTCGTTTTAGCTCCAATTTGATTTCATTGAGTCCTAAATCTTTATTTATCTGTAAAACACATAAAAACACATCAAAACGTTCATAAACCCGAGAAACTAAACAAAATATTAGGTCAAATGGGCGGTAAAATGTGATATATTTTTCGCTCATCATCGGGTCCTTGAAATGGCGGACCGCTAAGGCCAATGACAAACTTGACGAGTTGAGCATATAGAGGGATAAAACTTTAGATGACTTAAGGGCGATGGAAGCTAAGCATATAGCCGAGCTTGACCAAGCCAAACTCGAGGGGTTGGAAGATTTCACTTTCATCCTCAAAGAGCTCATATCGGAGATGAACTTGGATGTGGTACATACCGTGGTAAAGCTCTGTAAATGGGAAATAACCGAAGATGATGCCCTAGGCCTGATCTTCTCGAACCCCGAGCCCATTCAAGATCCTTAACCGTGTTTATAGTGCTTCCGGTCACTGGAGATCCCAGCCTCTCAACTGACCCCGAGCTTGCCAATCAGACTGTTGACCTCGAGGTCGTAGCTTCTATACTAGAGCCGGAGGTTCAAGTTACAGTTCTTGAGCCCAAGGCCGAGGATCCGACCATTGCTCCTGAGCATGAGGCTCATGTTGCCGCTGTTGAGACTGAAACTCCTCCTACTTGAGTTTGGAGAACTGTCCCTGCGTGGAATGAATGAAGTGGGTGACCCCGATGGGGCCCAATGTATTAAACAATGTTCTTCTTATAACAGTTTGTACTTAATACATTTGTTGATTTTTTTCAATTGTATGCTTGTTTTTCCTTTTCAATACTTATCATAAGTTTTGAACTTTTGCGGCTGCTCGGCCTCTAGCATGTGGCCATATGGAGATGCTCCGACCCTATGCAACCAGATATTCAGAATCTGTGGGACATGGCACATCCCTGGGCTGACAACCAAAGCATGGCTATGAGGGAGATGCTCTGACCCCATGCCAAAGATAATCCAGACTCGGTGGGACATGATCCGACCCCGAACTGACAACAATACTTGACCACGAGGGAATGCTACCTCATCGGGCCAACCAAAACATGGCCATGAAAGAGATGCTCTGACCTCATGCCAAAGATAATCCAGACTCGGTGGGACATGACCCGACCCTGAACTGGCAACAATATTTGACCACGAGGGAATGCTACCTTATCGGGCCAACCAAAACATGGCCATGGGGGAGATGCACCGACCTCACGCCAAAGATAATACAGACTTGGTGGGACATGAACCCGACCTCGAACCGACAACAATAATTGACCATGAGAGAATGCTACCTCCTCGGGCCAACCAAAGCATGGCCATGGGGAGATGCTCTGACCCCATGCCAAAGATAATCCAGACTCAGTGAGATATGACCCGACCCCGAAATGGAAACAATACTTGACCACAAGTTAATGCTACCTCCTAGGGCCAAATAAAGCATGGCCATGGGGAGATGCTTCGACCCCATGTCAAAGATAATCCAGACTCGGTGGGACATGACCCGACCCCGAACTGGAGCCAGCACTTGATCACGAGGGAATGTTACTTCCTCGTGCCAACCAGAATAATGGCCATGGGGGAGATATTCTGATCCCATACCGAAGAGAAATCAAGACTCAGTGAGATATAACCCGACCTCGAGCGAGTTATACAAAATGGTCTCGGTGGAATGAATGCACCCCAAGCTGGTGGTACAAGGTGAGACTTAAACGCGAGAAAATATTTTCAATCTCCGGTGCTCCGTGAATCATAGTAAAAGCGTCTTTGCCTAGGTCTTTCACAAAAATGAAATTAGGACTCAAACAATGTTAGCACTGTAAAGGTGACTTAGCACATACTCCGCATAGACTCAAAAACTAACAAAGTGGGCGCCCTAGACAACGTTCTACCTTTGGCTACCTAAAACAACAATTCTGAATCTTTCAATTCAGCGTCTCGGTAAGCCAAGCTACGGATCGTAGAGTGGATCTGCCATATAACTCATGGGGGCAAAAACCTCTTCATGTTCGGCCTCCCCGAGGCTACAAGGGTCACAGAGGCACTTTGGCCGTCCCCGTGCCGTGTGTCTGATGGTTCATCATGGTTCGACTGATAACTCACGAGGGAAAAAACCTCATTATGTTCAGCCTCCCCAAGGTTACAAGAGTCACATAGGCATTATGGTCTTCCCCGTGCTGTGTGTCTGATGGTTCATCATGGTTCGACTGATAACTCACGGGGAAAAAACCTCCACATGTTCGGCCTCCCCAAGGCTAAAAGAGTCACAAAGGCATTATGGCCTTCCCCGCATTGTGTGTCTGATAGTTCTCAACGGGATTGGCCAGATAACTCACATGGAGAGAATCTTCCCTGTGTTCGGCTTACCCGAGCTCATTCATGAAAAATACAAGTCATGGAGCAATAACGCTCCGGCCCCGGGGGTTTGATAATGACACCAGGGATTGGCGTGCCATGAGGGGTTTGCGCTTTTCCCACATGTACTTCATCCCTTCATGCGTTCTGGATCCTCAAAAGTGAAGGTACATGGATCATAGCACTTCCACCCGGGAGTTTGATAATGACACCAGGGATTGGCGTGCTACGGGTTTAGGGAACTCCCCAGATACCGAGCACCCCTTGATTTATCTTAACCATGAGCATATCACAAGAATATTGAATATGTCTTTCCCATCCAATTAACAAACAAGAATAATGGACAAGTTTTTTTAATTTAAAAGCGGAATGTCTTATTCATATTCATGGGATCTACTGCCCTTTTTACAACTCTTTGCGGGTCATTTCAAGAGAGGTTTTACAATATTTTTTCGTCTTTAGTGTCGTTGTTCGATGATACCCTTCTGGTTTGAACTTTTCTTATGATGCTTCTGATAAACTTTTAACAGGGTCCCTCTGTGTCGAGCTCTCTGAAAGCATCTTTGAACAATTCTTGTCTCAGTCGGCAACTTGCACCCTGATCTTTTAGTGGTCCACCATCAACTTCTTCATCTGGTTCTCGAAGTTATCCCGCTCTTTTCCACGAGCTTCCCTACGTGAGCCACCCTGTGTACGAAACCTCATGTGACTGGGGATCATCCGCTATTCTTCAGGGTGCCCCTCACGGTTACTCTCCGTGAAATATGGGTTGTTCCTAGAAGACTTCGGTGACTTCCTGCCGTCCTCATCTTCCCACAACTCTTCTTCCGGCAAAACTACGGCTACTACTGCTGATCTTACTCTTTGGGTGTTCATTCTTCCACCATCGTCGCCCTCATCAACCCTTTTTCCTCTGGCTATCTCTTCCCTCCTCCCACTTCGATCAGCTTCAATTTGTTCCTCGTTTCTCTTCTCTAGTCTTTCCAACTTCTCCATCATGGTCTGGAGAACTTGGGTTGACTCCCTCTCATTTCTCATTTTTTTTCTTCCATCTTTTCCATTCATTCTGTTGTTGTCGACTTTGAAGACCTGTGATTCCCGTCTTCCGCCATCGTCTCAATACGTCTATTATTTTTTGTTCTGGTATCCCCACAGACGACGCCAATTGTTGACGGTTGATTTTCGTTCCAAGGGCAAATCCAGAAACTCACTCCTTGAACAATCTTCCCAAAACTGTGAAATTATTTGGTTTGTTGGGAACCAAAAGCAAACTTAGTGGAAAAAAAAAAACACACAGATAAGAACAGATGATACAACGTGGTTCGACGAAATGGATCCAACCTACGTCCACAGACACAAAGAAATAAGGCTTTTTATATGTGGTCGGACTAGATCGATCTCTTTTTACAGGTGATCGGGTATGACCGAGCTAGTGTATTCTCTTAGTTTTTACAAGTAATGCTTAAAAGTAAAATTTGCTGACCCTTACAAAAGTGCTCTCAACCCCATTAAATACTAAGGAAAATAATCACTGTTCCACCATCCCTGTGACGTCAGTCACGTGAGCCTCTCTCTGCCGAAAGTAAAACCTGACATTTGACATTTCATTAAATCACTCTGTTTGGGTACTGCCACACCCAACAAATATGACGTCAGCCTGTATCCAACCGTTCACTTGGTGGCGTGTGTCAGAAGATAACCCCACAAGTTGCCCTGTCACATCTAAGCTTTATGAAGAGTGTAAGTTCCTGAGCTGTGCTTATACTGGTAATCCCGACCTGAGCAATACTGAACCGCCCTCCCCCACGAGGTCGGATGACTGAGCTGAGACTATCCCGTCCTTCGGAGCTACACTGGTCGGGTCAGACTCGAATACCTCGGGTACTTACCTCCCTGAACAATCACAATCCTCAGGTCGGTCAAAGAATGCAATCCGCGCTACCACTCAGCTAGACTAAATACCCCTGACTAATGTTCTCGGACTACAGTGTCCTAAACTTGAAATTTCACTCCTGTCTCTCCTGAGTTACTTTCGACACTTAGGCCCAAAAATCATCTATCAACAAGGAGAATTGCTCATGTCCAATGCAGCCAAGACTGCGGAGGTTAAAGCCGAAGAATTTGATAAGAAGATGAAGAGCAAGTATGGGCAGTGGGTCTAAACTAACCTTTTGAAGGCTGAACTGAAGCCGCCATTTGGTGCCTTTGGTGGGGTTGCTACATCTGCCTAATCCTCTCTCTCTCTCTATATATATTTTATTTCAGTTATCTTATCAGCTATTGGATAACTTTCATTTTTTTGTATAGCAAGTACTAGGTAAGGGTGAGTTCATTGTAACAATTTATTATTATTATTATTATTTATTACTGAAGCCACCGATTTATTCAATATGCTGTTACTCTTACAAAATAAAAATAATAATAATAATAATAATTAGGGGAATTTTCATTTTTTTTATCTGATAGATAGTATAAGTATTGTTTATCATGAAAATTTTGAATTTTTTCTTTTTTCTTTACTTATATTTTGAAAATTATTCAGTTATATATCTGATAAAATGGAAAAATGTATAAATTTTATATTTAATTTAGGAAAAATTATCATTTTTGTACTTCATAAAAATGGAAAAAATGAACATATTTGATATTTCAAATTTAAAAGAAAATAATTTCAAATTTTCCTTTAATAGTTATAATAATAATAATAATAGTTCGAGGATGACTTGTCTTATCCTAATTAGATGGGCCACCACGTGACGAGTACGTGGACATGGAATCCAGTCCTTGTAAACCAATAAAACCATTTTTTTTCCGAAAAGAAGAAACAGTTTTTTTTTTTTTTTTTGTTCCTGCCTTCCTTTTTTGATTAAAAAAAAAAGAAACAGCGAGTGTTTCTGGAAATAATCACAAAGCTTGTTGGCAGATGACTGCAGGTTTCTTCTTTATCCATCTTGTTCGATATTACAACAACACATTAACTTGAACAAAAAAAAAAAAAAAAACATAAAATTAAAATCTGAATCTGAATCTGAAGTTCAAACCAAATGTCAACGATTTTGGTTCCAAGACCTCCAGTTTTGAAACTCCACCGAGATGGCGGCTTTATAAATCATCGCAAATTCAACCGAATTTCCGCAACTTTGACTATGTAAGTTGATTTTTTTTTTTTTTTTTTTTTAAATTTAGGTTTTGTGCGTGTTAATTAATATCGAATTAATTATTGATTTTTTTTTAATAAATAATAGGACGATGGGTTCAAAATCTTCACGTACGAATAAAAAGGAAGATTTCTCGTTGGCGTCCGTTCCTCCAAGTTCCAATGGTCTGAGGTTTGACCGCCTTCAGCCGTCCGATCAAGAGTTGCTTCAGCACGACCGAATTGAATTTGGGAAATTCGTCGCCCGTGAAGCGCTTCTTGATGAAGAATATTGGGTAGGTCAGTGATCACTTTATAATCTTAGGGTGCGTTTAGTAGGGAGGATTGTCAGAGCTTATAAGCTACGGAACAAATGTTAGAGTATATGCTAGCGTAGATTATGATTTTGTGAGCGTTAATAAAATGATGAAAGGATATTTTTATTTATTTTTTTTTTTTTTCTGTGTTCATTGCTAACCTATTTTTTTTGGGTGGTAGACAGCAGCATGGCTACGAGCTGAAAGTCACTGGGAGGATCAAGCAAATGAACGGTATGTTTTATATAGCCATTTTGTTCAATAATTACACTAATTTATCTAAATAAGCTAAGCTATGCGAAAATTCAAATATAATATCTTATAGTTTATTAATTGCATATTCATCATTTGTCGCGTAAATCCTTGATTTGAATATGATACTATTAAGGAGAATCCGTTAGTATTATAGTTGGTTTGATGCAGTATAATTCACCCGTTTAAGAATTTCTTGCCATTATGTGCAAATATGATAGATTGAGAGCTTGCTTAAGGAATGATTTTCAACATCTAATCCACTAATTAACACAATAATTCATGGTAGATTAAATTGGTATATTATAAGTGTATTGAAGTTGAAGAGTTGGGGAGTTGCTGATTTTGTGTGTCCTTGGTGAATACAGATATGTTGATAACTTCAAAAGGAAATTTGCGGAGCAGGTAGGATTGATTGTCATCCTATTTAATTTTATCATTTATGTGCACAAAATAGTTGTCCTGAATTGAATGGTTGATAGGTCTTCTTATTGTGTAGGAGTTCAATGCTATAAAAAGGAGATGCAGGGGACTAAATGGACAAAAATATTCTTGCATTGTTACAGTATGATGTTTCTAGGATTTTAGCTTCAATTTTTCTTTCAGTTTAAACTCGTTAAAATATATCAATTTCTCCTTATTTTGATGGTGAAAAGGAGAAATGAATCATCATTGGTTGTACTTATATTTGCTTGTTAAGATAGAGCTCCTCATACCATGCTTTGATATCAAATCGTCAGGTAAGGAAGGATGAGAGGAATGTAAAACGCACTGTACTGAAAAGTGTAGTTGGAACCCTTGATTTGAGCATCCGGTATTTGTTGCATGGGGAGGCTTTTCCTGGGGTACATGCAGTCTGCTAAATGCAAACTGCTAATCTTATCTGTCAATACAGACAATTTTCCAATTGTCGCTCTGCTAATTAATTTAAATTATTCTCACAGGAGCGGCTAAAGGCTCCTGTCTTTGGTTGCATCAACAGGAAAGGCTCAAATAGATATGGTTATATTGCAAACTTATGTGTGGCCAAATCAGCACGTCGCCAGGGTATTGCAAGCAACATGTTACATTTTGCTATCGAATCAGCTAAATCCAATGGTAAGATGAACCAAGCATCTTTATTTAGAAACACATGAACTTCCTCCTTATCTGCCCCTTGGGTTCCAGATGTGGAGCATGTATATGTGCATGTGTATAGAAGCAACACAGCTGGACAGCAACTGTACGAAAAGTTGGGTTTCAAGGTAATACTATCACCATTACTTAACTGCTGCTTCTGGTTTCATTTTGTGGTCTTTCTACGATATCGATGAAAGGCTGATACAACTTCCATAATCTTATCAGATGGTTGAAATGGAAAGCTCTCAATTTTCAGAGGAGACTGACTTGCTGTGTATTGGGATATAAAAATTCAATGAATTTTTGAATTGTGTTATTTTCTTCTTCAACCCCATAAAGGAAGAAAATCATTGTACATGAAGTTGTTGATTAATCCTTGTCTACAGACACCCAGATTAGGAGAGTGGAATCCCATAAGAAAGCTATCTGTTAATTATTACTGTTTCTTACCGAACTTATCCGTTTGGTCATGAGTTTGAACTCTGAAAAAGTTTCTTTGAAGAAAAAAAGATTAAGGCCGTGTATATCGGGATCTTTTCTAAACCCTACTTATAGTAGGAGTGTTGTGCATTGGATATCATATGTACTTGTGTAATTGTAAATAGTACATGTTGTATGTGTGGTTTTGTATTTTAATATTAAAAAAAAATTAGTAAATTTCTGGCTGTAGTGCTTCACAGGTTTATTTGACAGCTAATGTTTATCAATCATCATTCATTCATTTATATATTTTTAGAGGATAATGCCAGAATTCTCTCTCTACTCAAATATGGATATGGATCATTCTTTCGATTATAGTTGCTGGGATTTATCACACATCCCCCTTAGGTTTGTCATAATTTTTCATGGATAGCAAGTAATATGTGCAAATTGGCACATACTTTTTTTTTTTTTTTTTTGATAATCGGGGGTGTCGTCCGGGCCAGCTTATGGTACCTTGACTAAGCTCTGAAACCCGTGTTTCGTGTCCTCGGAAATTTCTCAACACATATCGGAATAAGTCGTTGGTTTTTTACATCAGGGGATACGATCTCAAGGGAATATATTTAGTAGGATTCAAATCTTAAACCTGAAAGGAAGTAAACCAGTAAAGACAACCCTTGAGATTATTGGCACATACCTCCCATGGTGAATCATCACCATTTGTGCTGTTGACGGCTGATTTCGTTCCAGGGGAAAATCCGGAAACTCACTCCTCGAACAACCTTCTCACAAATGTGAATTTGTTTGGTTTGTTGGGAACCAAAAGCAAACTTAGCGGAAAAATAAAAAACACAGATAAGAACATATGATATAACGTGGTTCGGCTGAATGGATCCAGCCTACGTCCACGGACACTGAAGTTTTTTATACCTGATCGGACTTGACCGACCTCTTCTTACAGGTGGTCGGGTATGACCAAGCTACTTTATCTCTCAATCGTACCAATTGTTTCTCTATTTCTTACAAAGCTTAGAGTAAAATTTGCTAACCCTTACAAAAGTGTTCTCAACCTCTTTAAATACTAAGGAAAATAAACATTGTTCCGCCGTCATCGTGACGTCAACCACGTGAGTCTGCCACTGCCGAAAGCAAAACCTGCCACTTGATAATTCATTAAATCACTCTTTTTGGGTACTGTCACATGCAACATTAATAATGTCAGCATGTATCCACCTGTTCACGCGGTGGTGTGTGTCAGAAGATAACCCCACAAGTTGCTCTTGTAACATCAAAGCTTTATGAAGAGTGCAAGTTCTTGTGCCGTGCTTACGCTATTATACCTGACCTGATCAACGCTAATCCGATCTTCTCCACGAGGTCGGATGACTACGCTGAGACTTTCCCGCCCTTCCGAGCCCTGATGGTCGGGTCGGATCCGAGGTCCTTGAATACTGACCTTACCGAACATCTATACTCTTCAGGTCGGCATGAGAATGAAGACTGAGTCTGACCATCCTACTGAGCCGGATGCCCTCGATTACCGAGCCAGACTGGAAATTCCCTTCATGCCCTTCTTGATTCGTTGTCAATACTTAGGCCCAAAAATCACCATCAACATCTGTCCCTTAGTTCTCGGTTCCAACGAGTTTTGTGAGTTGGTGCCGGGAACTACAATGATGAGGAGGATGTTGGTCGGTTATGTGTTACTCATCTCTTTAGGAAATTGCATTAGCTTTCCCAGTGTCTGGTTCGGTTTGTCTTATCACTGTTGTTGTATCTGGGTCGGCTAACCCTCAATATCAGCCCAAACGACGTCTGTTGTTTCATGCAAATACCTCTTCTGCCCTTTTGATGACCACCCCTCAGGAACCATAAATCATTATTACTGCCGTAAATGCCCATCAAATCTCAATAATTTATTTTACTAGCTAAGATTGCTTGCTGACCTTTCACCCCGGGTCCTATTATGACATGAATGTCTGACGTCGAATTCACCTCCTTAGTTCCCCTGGAAATTAAGTCTTCTACCCAGCCCCCTCAAACAACTATCATCAGCTCAGGATCTGAAAGCCTCGAGGATCTCGACAAAACCCCGACCTCCTCTGAGAAAGAGAACCAATCCCACGATAAGCGGATACCCCAACCTGACCTCGAGTGATCTCCTCTGAACCTTTCCATTCTGGATATGGACCGACCCTCTGTAATCACAAATGCTGAGTTGGACACCTTAAGGGAGAGGTTCGCCATCCATGCTG